>NDXB01006678.1:13442-28114 GCA_002631895.1 Agapornis roseicollis | reverse complement strand
TTTTATTTTTCTTTTTATTTTTTTTTCTTAAAAAAAAAAAAAAAAAAAAAATTTATTCTCAGCAAGGTAATTCTGATCCAGACTCAATGACTTCCATTCCTGGTGCCTTGACCCCGAGGAAGCCTGCGGATCCTGTGGTATTCTAACACTTCCTTTTTGTTCCTCCTCACACAGTCCAGGTGACTGTTGTTTGCCTCTACTGTCAGGCTGCTGCTGGCTCATCCTCAGTTTTCTGATTGCCAAGACCTTTATTTCAGGGTTCCTCCCCACCATCAGTCCCCAGTCTGTATTCCTGCAAGGATTTCTTTCCTTGAATAAGAATGTGCAGGAATTTAACTTTTTCCTTGTTGAATTTCACAAGGTTCCCATTCCTCCTCCTTCATCCAGCTTGTCTAGGCCCCTCTGCCTCAAGCAAACTAGGTAATCTCAGTTTGGTGTCAGCTGGAAACTTGGCTGAGACTATATATCATTGCCTTCTCCAAGACACTAATAAAGAGGTTAACTAAGACAGATCCCAAAATAAGAGCCCTGTGGTACTCATCAGCCTGCAGGTTGAGTAAACTCCATTAAAAATCAAGTTTGACCATTCAATCAATTTTTTACCCATGTATTTATCTACCCATACAGTCTAAAGTTCCAGTTTAGATACAAGAATTCTGTGTCAGACCACGTCCAAAACTCTACCCTGTGAATCACATCTATGGATCTGCCCTCATCCACAAATCCAGTCATTTGATCTTCAGGGCCAGATGGGTTGGTCAACATGATTTACCTTTTGGTAAGTTATACTGACTGTTTCCAAACACCTTCTTCTCCAGTGCTTCAAGATCAAGGTGAGGCTAGCTGGGCTTTTGCTCTCCTGGCCTTTTTCATGATGGATTTTTGAACATTTCCGTTTCTTTAATTGTTGGAGTACTTCCCAAGTCTCCATGACTTTTCAAATATGATGGAGAATGGCCCTGTAAGGACTTCAGCAAATTCTCTGCATGCAGCCTGTCATGTTCCATGGACCTGTAACAGGTCAAGTAATATCAAACAACTCTGGAAATTCCTCTCATCTACTGCTGGCCATTCTTCTCTTGGAACCACTTCTCTAATGGCCTGGCCAAAAAGGTCTTGTTGATAAAGACTGATGCAAAGAATGTTTTGCATATATATCAGCCTTGTTTGTGTTCACTGCTACTAAATCACCTAACCCGTTCAGCAAAGAGCCCATATTTTCCTTGTTCAGCTTTCCCTGACTAATGTAGCAGCTGAAACTCTTTTTGTGCCCTTGATATCCCTTCTGAGCTTCATACGTCATTGAGCTTGGCCATTCCTAACACCATTCTTACATGACATAGCAGTGTTTCTAAGTTCGTTTTTATAGCCTACCACTCCTTCTACTTCCTGTATATAATAATAAAAAAATTGGAAAGAGCAGGATTTGCTTGATGCAAAATATCAAGAGAACTATGTTGTCTCTCTGCTTTTCCATAGAATTTGATACTGTAAAATGAAAAGTACTATCATAGCCTTTCATCTCTATACATTGTTGAAGACAAGTGTACCTTGAACAACATTTTTGTTAATAAATCAGACACTATATGAACAAGCTGTACAATCTGTATACCTTTACTAGCTAGTATTCTTTGTTTACTTTTTTCTTAAAAATATACTTTATTATTCCAACATAAAAATGTTCTGAGTCAGGCTTTTCCATAGTATTTGATACTGTAAAATGAAAAGTACTATCATAACCTTTCATCTCTATACATTGTTGAAGATAAGCGTACCTTGAACAACATTAGGCATCTTTTTGTTAATAAATCAGACACTATATGAACAAGCCATACAATCTGTAGTGCTTCCTGTTTTAAGATGAGTATCTTACCTTTACTAGCTAGTATTCTTTATTTACTTTTTTCTTAAAAATATACTTCATTATTCCAACATGACAATGTTATCATTTAAATGTTATCATATCAGTCTCCTACAATATGAGAAGAAGCTGAATTTCAACAAAATTAAATGTTGAATAATTTAATGTATGGCTATAATTTTTTACTTTTAATATAACCACTAGAACCCAACACTTTGATGCTGTTTAGCAGGATTAAAAACAAAAAATGATTGAATTTAAACATGAACTTTAATAATAATATAATTGGTATTATATGTTATTATGGATATAAATCCTCTCTACATTGTTAAACTTTCAGAGTTGAACAACTGCTTTATAAACAGATTATAATGCAATTATGGTATCTGACACCAGTTAATTGTCAAACAGAAAGTAGCAAATTGTTAGAACAGATCATTGGTCAAATTTCGAATGCAGCTTTGCTGTTTTCCTTGAAACATGGAGAATTTGTACTTAATACATTTGTTTCACACAAGCATTATGTAGCTCTAACACAACTGCAATCAAATTCCCATTTGATGGCAATTTACAAGATAAATTGCTTTCATGAAGATAAGATAATTTATAATCCCTGCAACTACACCCAAACAAATCCATGTTGATACGCAACAGCATCTTTGCACTGCAGAACATTCCTTATGAGGAAAGGTAATTATTTCTTATTGGAGGAAACAGATTTGTAATTAAATGCAAACCAAGGAAGTTTAGGCAGAAAACAGTAAAAAGTTAGAACAGAAATTCTAAAGGTTTTTGAACTGTTATACACACATAACTGATTTAACTGATGAAAAAAAAATAAAAATCTTTAATATCATAGCTGTTATGATCTATGGAAGTTTTCATGTGAAAAGCATATCTCAGTGCATACTCTTTGTTTCTTCAT
Organism: Agapornis roseicollis; assembly: GCA_002631895.1. Lineage (NCBI taxonomy): Eukaryota > Metazoa > Chordata > Aves > Psittaciformes > Psittacidae > Agapornis > Agapornis roseicollis. The sequence continues at coordinate 25,328 of NDXB01006678.1, read as the reverse complement.
CCAAAATACAGAAATGTCTTTCCCACTTTAAAGAAATTATGGTATCAAAGCACCTGGAGCAATGCTTTCTGTCATGAGAGACAAAGAAATATTCATATATAAAATCCAAATCCTGAATTACTATGTGGGGATCTACAATGTAAATCCGGGAAACAAACCACTTTAAAAGAAGTGAAACTTCTTGAGAAATCTGAAAATTTCCCATCCGGCTACATGATGCACCAATGACTTTTGAATAAAAAACAAAGAAAGCCCTCAAACAGTCCCCTTAAACAATCTCAGCAGCTAGGGAACTACACGTGCAGGCTTGCATTCAAACACTCCCAGCAAAACCAGGCAAAGAGTGCTGACTTTTCAGTTGAAATGTTTCAATTTGATTTAAATACCTAAGTAGTCAGTGGAATTAAAATTTGAACTCTGATCTTTCTGGTGCCACATGAATTTCTTACCCACTAGTTTTTGGATTTTTTATTCTTCTAACCCTGTACCTGGGAAAATGAGAGATTTTAGACTTAAAATTCTGTAGGGCTGTGTTATCTTCCGAGAGCATTGTAACATTAATTATAACACTGCAACAGGCCTGCCTGCAGGTGGTGTGCCCAGGTGGAGGACCTGACGCCAGTGGCTGAGCTGCAGAAGATGGTGAGAAGGCTGCATAACATCAGGAAGGCTGAGAAGGAGTTTGACATCTGATTCCAAGCACAATGTTCAGCAAACCCACAGCTGAGGGCCAAACAACCAAAAACTCCCCCAATGACACACACAGAAGGGAGGAAGGCCAATATTACAGAAGAATGGAAGTTTACAATAGCAAGGACCTGCAGTAGGAAGAGACCTTCCCTGAAGTCTAAGGTGCCTTTCCAGAACCGCTTCACTGCTCTACAGACTGAGGAAGAAAGACCCATCATGTCAGGAGGGACACAGGAGCTGAGTAAGGCAGCCCAGTCTGAGAGAACACAGCCAGAGGTTCAGCTACTTAGACACGGGACTTGGTTTGAGAAACCTGGTCTACAGGGGGCTGATGAGGTCCATGTGTCAGAGAAGAGGAAAAGCAGAAAGATCACAAAGCAAATCCTCCTGGAAACTGTGCTACACACATGTAAAATAAGGAGGTGATTGGTGACAATCAATATGGCTTCACTAAGGGCAAATAGTGACTGACAAATTTAGTGGAGAAAGATTTAGGAGTGTTGGCTGATGAGAAGCTCTACATGACCCAATAATGTGCTATTGTAAGCCAGAAAGCCCATATGCACCAAAAGAAGCATGACCAGCAGGTCAAGGGCAGTGCTCTTCTGCTATCCTGCTCCACACTCATGAGACCTCACCTAGACTTACTGTGTTTAGCTCTGAGGCCCCCAACATTAAGAAGGTTATGGATTTGCTGAAGTGAGTCCAGAGTAGAGCCACAAAGTTGATCAAAGGCCTGGAGCACCTCTCCTGTGGAGACAGGCTGAAAAAGTTGGGCTTATTCAACCTGGAGAAGAGAAGGCTGAATGAAGACCTTAAAACAGCTTTCCAGTACCTAAAGGGATCCTATAAAAAAGCTGGAAAAGGACTTTTTACAAGAGCATGCAGTGATATGACAAGGGTCTTTGAGGGTGGAGAATCATTGGCACAGGTTGCTCACCCAGAGAAGCTGTAGATGTCCCATCCCTGGCGGTGTTCAAGGCCAGGTTGGATGGGGGCTGGGGCTTTGAGCAACCTGGTCTAGTGGAAGTTGGCCCTGCCTGTGGAAGAGGGGTTGGAACTAGATAATCTTTAATGTCCCTTCCAACCCAAACAATTCTGTGACTGATTCTATGATTAATAAAGTAATCTGTTATTGTTTGTCTTCCAAAATCTTCTGGAAATCAGTAGTTACAATGATTGTTATTTATTTCTTTTTTGAAATGAGAATGTTAATAAATAAATTTCAAGGTTAGTTTTCATGTGTAGTGTAACAGCACTAAAAAAAGAAGTGCTGGTATGATATATTTCTTGGAGATTAATCTTCTTGAAATGCAGAACCAAAATCAGTCAACCAGCATGCTAATATGAAACACATTTTATGACTCCTAGGCACTACTTGTCATTTGTAGAGCATAGCATATAAACAGGATCTTAAAAGACTGAATTAGTGCCATAGTATTCCAGTCACAGCTATTTCAAAAAAATAGTTTTCCTCAAATAATAGTATTGTTTGGTGCCTGTGCAATATCTACAGCTGCACCTGTTAAGTGTTTCTCCTCTTCCTGAAAGCAGTTGTCAGATTTATACCTGTAGCATGAAAAAGACTGCAAATATTAATTAATCTTTTACAGCTAGTGAATGAATGAGCTTTACTGGCATGTACAACATTGGCAAACACAAGCTTTATGGTAAGCAGCTTCAGAGAATCTCTTTGGAAAAAGCCAATCTGGGACGCATAACACTGGAACAGTACTTCAATATTTTTACCTAGACTTTGGTACTTGCTACACTGGATAGTTAAAGAACACATTATAAAGATACGAATATTGAAGAGAGAGTAGGTGTGTGTTAGTGTTGTGGGGTTTGTTTTTTGGTTTTGCTTTTGTTTTCTTTTACTTTTAAAAGTAAATCTGTTACTCATTTAATCTGTTACTCATTATGAGTGGGCTGCATGGAAAATCTTGTTTTTCAGCTGGTTGAGCCTGCTTACCTGAGAAGCTGTTATTAAAGAAAGAAAAGAAGGAAGAGAAAGTAATTAAAAGAATGGATTAAAATCTGTCAAACTTAGGCAAATAACTTGTGTCAAAATTTTAGTTTCTAGAGGTGTATTCCTCCTAAATACATGCCTGTGGGCAAAGAAATGAAGGAGTAAATATCTTATCTACCCAACTTAGTGTCCTGAAATTAATCCCACCTTGAAAACACATCATTGGACAATGAGAGTGAAGTCTGCACATGATAAAAATGCATCCATGTGCAAGGAAAAATTACAAAATTCAAAAGGTGTCAAAATTTTAATAGCTTTTCTTAGGTAGGGAAGATGACTCCATCATCATAAACTGTTTGTGGAGGTGCTGGTTCTGGCATTATACCTATGGCAGAGTTGCAGAATAAAGGATAAAACAGTTTGGGATACAGCCTAAGCAAAGTCAAGAGGTGTCAGAAGCTTCTCCAATACAAAGAATGGCTGGGAGGATAGTGAAAGAAGATTCAAGAACAGCGTGTTCCTAGGCACATCTATACTGTAAATCGTAGCTTAGCAGTTGCAGTGACATTTCCTGTAGCAGATATTGCTTTTATTGGAGGCACAGCTATCCTTCAACTACCTCAGCTCATCATGCTGTTCTGCAAAAGAATGATAACAAACATAGCAAAGATTATGGGGCTTCAAACTCCTGTTCATTAGGACTTGACAGCCTTCCCATGCAGAGAAAAGAGATAAGCCAATTTTGTTGTCATTTGGATCATACTTCCCTGATGAATAGATGCAAAAATTACGTCAATTTGCACTATTTTGTGGGGCAGAACATTTGGCCATTTTTGTGTCACTGGATTTCTGATCAGGCACAGAACAAATGATGCACATCCATCCTGGAAAGGGTTATAGCTTAGAAAATTAATAGCTATATATATTTGGTAGGTCATTAAATGTAAAAGTGTTTGAATTTTGAAAGATTATTACAGTGTATTGTCATAAAATTATATGGAAATTAATCTAACTCCTTAAACCAAACAACAGACATAGGAAAAACTCTAGGTAGTATAGGTCTATATTCAAATTCCTCTTGCTCAAATATTCCCATGCCTGGAATTAAATTTCACTTTGGAGACATCTGTAGAATTTATTTGCACTACTAATTTAGTGAATACTCAGAAGTTATTGGCTGTTAGATACCACCACTGGAATAATATAAGTGGTGAATGCTCTGCAGCTGGAGTGCAAAACATGGACTAGGAGCTACTTGTTACCCCTGAGACTTGAATTAATTCATTCCCTGCGGCCACCAACACTCCAAGAAGTCATCCATGTTGTTTTCTTGGAGCTCAACAACCAAAGCCATAGGCATGGGCTGTGAGCAGGTTTCTGTTAACTTGCAAGTTCATTAAATCCTGCTCTGAACCAAAATGAAATTTTTATCTCTCAGACTGATGATTTCATTCGCTAAATTATTAAGCTGCTGAACATAACAAAACAGAGAAATATATCATTCAGACCTTAAGAGAACTTTGGACACAGAAAAGGACTCATGTCACCTTGGAGGAAAAAAAAAATCAACTTCTGTCAAGAAGTTACCTTTGCTTCCATTTAAAACATTAGCTAACCCCAAAATCAAGAATGTAATTGTGTCTTCCTTAAGCTCACCCTTGGAAAGAAGAGATGGCCTCAAAACCACAGTAGCCTTAGTTCTATGTCTAAAGGGCATAGCGGTGGCCATGCTTCCAATACTCTCTTGTTAGCTTTTGCTGTTTACTCCTCTGTTCATAGTTTCCTTGATTTAATTCTCTGCTTTGTTAACCCTTGTTGACACCTCTTTTATATGTCCTTTACCCTTGAGTGACCTTGATTCATCTAAGAGGATGACATGATGAAAATGTAACTGCTCACAAAAATGCAACAAGGATGCTTACAGAAAGTATCTGAAACAAATAGTAAGTCTCACTGATGAAGAGGCTGCAATCCATTCTGAAAAAAAAAAAACAAACCCAACAAAACCCAGTCTCTGAAAAACCATTTAACAAAACCAATGGTCCTGTTTGCCCCTCTCCACTGTCCATACCACGTATTCAGTGCCTATGCACTTAAATAATGCATATTTCTTAAGTCTCTGGTCCCTTGTTAAATTAATTCTAACCAGAAAGAATTGTTTTGCTACCTATCAAACCTCTAGCCTCCACTTACCAGAAGCATAAACTCAACAGGTAGTAGAGGATCACTACACTTGTTCAGTTCCATAAAACAACATGAAAGATGACTGAGTGAAATGCATTCAAACTGTGTTTTGTGAACTACCCCATTTTCTGTATATTGCTTATTCTACAGTAAAAACACTGTTTTATATCCGGGCAGATGGTTGCTCAGTAGTGATGAATGTGATAGTTGACTCAGCTGCGTGGGAACTACTGCTTCAGTATTGCAGGCCAGCCCAGGAGAGTGGGCCTTTATCCCTTTGATGTAAATACCAGTGAACGTATGTATGAATATAAACAGAAGAGTTGTTGCATTGAAAAATCAATGCCTTTGCTTTTGATGAGAATGAGAGGCAGCTATAGTTTATAGAAATTTCTTCTTGCCTGGAGATAGCTGAGAAACTAAATACATTCATCAGGAACCAAGAGTGTGTCATTTTAGATCAGATGCACTAGCAAAGGTAAGTTAGCCTATTCTTGTGTATGTTTTAAAGACTTTTAACTTGTCTAAAGCTTCATTAACTATATATTGGCTTTTATCATAATGATGTTGGCAATTTTTCAGTTACCTCAAGCTACATGTTTCCCATGATACATTCAAAGGAAAAGACAAATTATGTCCCTTATTACATGAAGTATACAAATTCTTATCATGCATTTTAGATATTTTCCTTCAAAATATTGTTTATTCCTCTAGAATGCTGTTTGAAGTGTGGCTTTAATCAAAACCATAATATCTGGCTATACAAAAAATCGAAAAAAAGAAAGTACAAGTTCTTTTATCCTTAATGAAACTTACAAAAATAATTTATACTAAATTGTTGAAAGACAGATTCAAGGACCAGCAGTGAAAAGTTTTTTAGTAGCTAAGTTACAAAAAGCAATTTAACCAAAGGGATATGAAAAGCAAATTCTGGCAAACTCTTAACTATAGCATTGAAAATGCTCTAATATGACACTAATCATTTTATCATTCTTCAAAAAATAATGTTCTGCAAATGGAATATAATAACTGAGAAGCCCACTTCAACATAAATCAATAAACTAATAAGCTTGTTAAAATAAAATAAATGTTTGGCAGCAGTCTTTGAAGAACGTCTATTTATTTTGAAATCCTCTGAAATAAAAGAACAGAAAAGGGAATAAATCTTATTACATGAATAAACCTTGCTTCTTGGATTTTGTGATAAATTAATGATTAGCAGTCTGCTTATATATGAGGCTAAACAGCTGAGTTCTTAGAAATTAAGAAGAGAAAGTTATACAGCCATATCTATTTCCTCTAAACTTCTGTAATAAATATAGGTTTTCTTGACATATGCATATGCTACAAGAAAAAATCTTGTTATCAAATTTGAATTTCCATTTGAATTTTTGGGTTGTCAGGCTGGTGAGTCTAAATCAAAGGCTAGTTACCTGCACTTGGTTTAATGAAGAGAAAAAAACAATTTTGGAAAAACATCCCATTCATCCAAGATTTCAACTAGCAAGCTTGTTACATGAAGTCTGATCAAGTGACTGCTCATTTTCTGGAAGGTTATAGATTTGTTTGTAGATGCTTATTCTTCTGAATAAATTTGGCAATAACATGGGCAGAAATTTCAGTATCAATTTTAATTTAAAAAACCCTAATAAAATAACACAACAAAGAAAACCCACAGAGTTCCCCAGGAATGGCAAGAAGTTTTCTGAACAAAACCAATGAATGATAGAATTATAAAATTGTAGAATAGTTAGGGTTGGAAAGGACCTTAAGATCATCTAGTTACAACCCCCTGCCATGGGCAGGGACACCTCACACTAAATCATGTCACACAAGGCTTTGTCCAACCTGGCCTTGAACATTGCCAGGAATGGAGCACTCACAATCTCCCTGGCCAACCCATTCCAGTGCCTCACCACCCTAACAGGAAAGAACTTCTTCCTTGTATCCAATATAAACCTCTCCTGTTTAAGTTTGAACCCATTACCCCTTGTGCTACCACTTATCCCTAATGAAGAGTCCCTCCCCAGCATCCCTATAGACCCCCTTCAGATACTGGAAGGCTGCTAGGAGGTCTCCATGCAGCCTTCCCTTCCCTAGGCTTAACAACCCCAACTTTCTCATTCTGCCTTCATATGGGAGATGTTCCAGTCCCCTGATCATCCTTGTGGTGCTCCTCTGGACTTTTTCCAACAGCTCCATGTCTTTTTTATGTTGAGGACACCAGAACTGCACACAATACTCCAAGTGAGGTCTCATGAGAGCAGAGTAGAAGGGCAGGATCATCTCCTTCAACCTGCTGTTTTCCAGTGAGTTTGTGCTTGTTGATCGTTAGAACTGTATCATAAAAGTGCTCTCTGTCAGACATCAGAGAATTCAGGAGGGGAGAAGTTGAAATGGGAGGGAGAGAACTTTGCCTGAGGAACAGATTCTCTGGTGCCTGTTTGATAAGCATACTTCCAGAGTTCCTTTAGCTATCCTCACCTTTGTGCATTTAAGGATTGTTTTGTGCAATTCTTAGGGTATTAAGGCATGAAGTCATGCTTCATTCTTTCCCTGATAGGCAATCCAAGTAGATGTTCTCCTTCCTGTCTTTCTTTTCTTTATTTCTGGAGAAATACTGCATTCGTGGTACCTTATGTGTGTCACAGTGGCACCTCTATTTGTTTACATTATTTTGAATCAACTGGTTCTGTAAATCACACTCATTATAACAAAGAGGTAGTCAAATTTGCCATGTTGTTGTACGGGTTATAAAAGAGAAAAAGGATACAGCTCATGTCCTTGTTTAAACAAAATAAAGTCTAAACAAAATGCCCTACTTGTGCTGTTTTCAGACTCAAAGACAATGCTTTCTCCTTAAAGAATTTCTGAGGTTACCTTTACAGATAATGTATTTCACTGCTGAGTAATTGCTTTGCAACTTAACCTAGAGAAATAAAAGAGTGTCATCTGTAAATTTTCCGTATTTTAAGTGAAGTGTTAGCAATACCTGAATTAATTAGTAATATTATATCTGTAAGATCTTTGATTCTTAGGAATATAAGTTCATAACAAAAAAAAAATAGAAAAAAAAATATTTGTAAACACATAGTACAAGTATTGCAAATGGTGATTAGTGAGTGACCTTAAGTAAGTCGCTTTGATAATTTACCCAGTCTTGCCAAAGACTGTCAGAAATGCAGGCAGATCTGGGTTTTGACTGGGTGTCAGAACAACGAAACCTGTTGTTCTCCCACCAGTATAGTCAGAGGCCGAATTTTGAAAGCGATCCTCAATAACATCTCTGGCTCCTAAAGAGGAGGTGATATCCAAGTAGGCTCTTCTGTCCACTTTGAATAATTCATAACATCTTAGGCTGACGTTCCATGAAGACCCAGAAGGATTAAAAAATGAATCCGAATGATAGCTTCTCACTAGATCACCTGAAGAATTTCTGTTATTAGTTATTCAATAAGAATGGAAGTATGGGAAGATAGCAATTGTCAGAGGCATGTTAAAGCAAAGAAATGGGAAACCTGAATTCATGTCTTCTAACTGAGACTCCAAATCCAGAAGCCTACTCACCCTTGCTTTGATCTTGTCAACAGAGATACACAGATGCTTCCAGAAACCATTTAACATAGCTGAAATGTGAATTATTTTCAACTGATACTGTTTTTTGTATCACTTGACTATAAGATAGGTACACACCAATTTTACCCTCTCAATTAGGCTCTTAAACCAAATGAAATCCATACAGGCCCAAACATTAATTTATAATTAATGATAATGCTGTAGTGTAGCTAAGCCTTACATTACGTAGCCTACATAAAACTATTGCTGGACAGAATATTTAAGAATGGGCAGATTATTTTTTAGTTGTGGAGTGATAACTTCTGTTCCATTACAGTATATACTTACAGAACACCAGACTTTTACATAATACTAGTCTAGACACTAAACCAGCATTTTGGAAGATCTCTGCAGCACTAGACTGCTTTCTTGGGAATAAATGAAATGCTGGTGTGTAAATTTAAGTCATTTTTCTTAGATGCTGTGAGCTTTTTTTCAGGCTATAGACTGAAAAAGGTACTTTATAAGGGGTTTTGTGTAGGCAGTTCATTAGGTGTGCTTTATATTAATATTAATGTTATTTTTTTTAAGATGTTTGAGGCATAGAGCAGTGGCAGGTCATCCTCAAATCACTATGGCATTTGATTATATCAAGACTATATTAAAAAGCCACTGATCACACCTTATTCAGAACAGGACACCAGTACAACAAACCTGTAAAAAGTGTGTCTTCTGCTTATGGCAAAGGCTGAAAGGGCAACTGATTACCCCAATTCTAAATTCAAATTTCTCTTTCTGTCAGTGGTAAGCCCAAATTTTAAAGAAACATCATCCATTCTCCATTCAAAGCCACAGTCCTTGGTGGAAAATATTTCCAAAGTTTTTCCGCAAAGAGGCAGTAGAAACTGGACTTCTTTTACAGACTTGCCTATTCCTTTAGGAATGGAATCAGAGAAAAATATTCGTCTCCTAAATAGAAAATTTCAGACTAAAGAGCATAAAAGAGTGCTGTCCTGGAAGAGGTTGAAAACTATGGAAAATTATTCTGAATTTTTCTTGCATCATCTTGAAAGCTGCATTCTGTTGATACAAGCTGTTTCAGGTCATGTTACCTAGTCAATATACAAGATAAACAAAGTCTGATCATCTAAATTAATTGGAAATGTTTAATTTAGAGCTTCAGAACACTAATTTCTTCCATGTAGCTTGTTTCTTCTCCATTTATCATACTTAAATGTTTTTCATTTGTCACTTTTAATTTCCTGAGGGGTGGAAAGTGAAGTAATCATGATCAGAGTCTTCTCCTAAACCAAGGTAGTAGGAAAAGCAGTAGCCTATTAAATCTTTCACACCTAAGTAGTTCATACAGTTGGATTTAGGTATTCAAGTGGCTGTCAGTGAAAATGGAGAAAAATTTTCTATGAAAGTTAAGTAATGTAACCAAATATAGACCACTTTGTCTTCTGGAGACTGTAAGATAAGTAAAGAAGCTATTGTGCTGTGTCAAGAAACACCACAGTTTCATATTTATAGGCTGAGAAAGTAGCAGAGTGCACTTGAGATTCTCAAGTATAACAAATTGGCTTCTAGCACCCTTATCCCAGTTTGTAACTAAAAACTCTATACCATTTCTTTATGTCAACCATTTTAGCCTGACAGTGAAGGATGATAATCTGTCACTTGGCTAGGTATAAAAAAGATACATCAGGTACGACATGATTAAACAGAGCAGCTCCGTACTAAGGCTGAGGGGTTTACAGGGTTTTAAGAATGTAAATAGGCAGATCAGACATCAGCCCCTCTGTGAACATCCCCAAAACTGCAGCTAATGTAACATTTGGCTTCTAAAATTATCAATTTTCTGTCTATCAAGTTGTTTAAAGCAGGTTAAACACTGACGTTACTCTGAGCCCTAGATAAACTTAGAGACCCTGAAGCCAAACTCTTAAGCAGAGACTATGTAGCAGGTGGAACCAGGTTCTAAAAAGAGGATATTTTTCATATCCCACAGGACAAATGTTAAAAGTAGGCACTATTATGCAGCCAGGCAGCATGATGAGCAAGATTGGTAGGCTAGGAGTGAGAAAGAAGCAAAGCTAGCACAGGAGAAAATGGGAAATCATTATGGTGTTAGAACACTAGCTATATGTAGAATTCTAGATAAATTTGGATAAAGATAAATTTAAACCTCTTGGCACCTCCCCCCCCAAAAAAAAATTACTGTTATTGTCGTTCTCAATCATGCATTTATCCTAAACATGATATGTTTCTTTACATATAGTATGATCATAGAATCACAGAATCATAGAATAGTTAGAGTTGGAAAGGACCTTAAGATCATCTAGTTTCAACCCCCCTGCCATGGGCAGGGACACCTCACACTAAACTGTGCCACCCAAGGCTTCATCCAACCTGGCCTTGAACACTGCCAGGGATGGAGCACTCACAACTTCCTTGGGCAACCCATTCCAGTGCCTCACCACCCTCACAGTAAAGAATATTCTTCCTTATATCCAATCTAAACCTCCTCTGTTTAAGTTTGAACCTGTTACTCCGACAGGTGTGGTACACAGAAGCATTTCTTACTGAGAAAGAAATGAATAAAGAGCTCAAGAAATCACTTAACATGGCAAACACTACATGTGACACCCCCTCAAAAAACCAAAAGTAATGCTTTCATGGTAGTGCTTAGTTCGAAGACTGAAAGACACTAATTTACTAAAATTAGTACTAAAAAATTTACTATGTTGACATTATAATGATAATAGATACCTTATACACATTTTTGGCATTTCTCTAGGTCAGTGTGACAGTACATCCTGTTTAGTCCCAAGTCAGTTCTCCAGACTATCAAAGAGAATAATGTGTCAATGCAAGATTCCAGACCTATCTGAGTGCTGTTATCACAGGGTCCCTAAGAAGAAGAGCTGTCTTTCAGGTAGTAATAACGATCAGCACAGTTAAGCAGAAGGCAATAGGGAACACACCAAAAGTCTGATGATTTCTAGCAAGTCTGATGATAAAGGCTGGTTGGCTTATGTGCTCCAAAGAAAGAAAAAGCAGAAAAACCTATGAGAGAAATTCAATATGGATGAGTTGTTAGGCACATAGCTTTGTCCAGAATTGGATTTAGGTGCCTATGATGGAATTTAGGTAACTGAGGTTGGGATCCATCTGCCTTAATGTAACATTTAAACTTCTAAATTAAAACTCCATCAACTGATGGTAGAATAAATAGGCAATTCAAAGGGCAAATCGTCTAAAGTACCTGTTTTCCCATGTAAGACATGGTGTTATCATCTTTAATATTTGTAAAGTCTCTGATGTAAATAATTTCCTGATAAAAATTCCCTGTAGGTAAAGAAAAAAGGTACAGTAATTTTCTCTTAGTTTTAATAAGCCATTCATTAATAGTTTAATATCTGAAGTATGCTGTTTAATTATTTTTCTTTTCCTTTTTATTTCTTTTGCTTTTTTTTTTTTTTTAA
>NDXB01006678.1:762-13370 GCA_002631895.1 Agapornis roseicollis | reverse complement strand
ATATGAATTATGTTTTTTTTTTTTTTTTTTTTTTTTTTTTTTTTTTTTTTTTTTTTTTTTTTTTTTAAGTAAGATTATCTTATATATGGTTCTTAATACAATATGAGTAACGTGGAGAGAGATGCTAACTTTATGAACAGACGATGCAAGCTTTTGAAAGTGAATCAGGTGGTATACATGTACTGTGCCCGTTGAGTTTATCTTACAAGAATAAAGACATTAGTCACAATTTTGTCACATGAACAAAAAAGTTCTATTGAGAACTCTAAGTGTGTACAGTGAACTATCATCAAACCTGTAAAATGCATTTACTGGGAACAAAGAGACCTGGTGCTACAATTTTTGTTCATAATGTTTACATTTGAAGGAAAATAATATTATATAAAATTAACATTGTTTGGTAATAGCTTCACAGAAGCATGGGAGCTTTTAGTAAGACTACATTTCTGTTAGGTTATGAGAGTGTCACAGACAACTTAGGCTTCCTCTGTCATCTGGACGTGATCCAATATGATGTGTGCTTATGTTTAGAGATTTCAGTCTCCTTTGTGCTTTTTTATTCTTGCACAGATACAGAAATTATGATCATAAGATCATTTCAATAAATATTTCTGTAACTCCAACTTATTACAAAGCCAATGCATCTTATATATCTACCCAGGTAAAATTATCTCTCAACTTCTAAAGAGTTTCCTTTTCTTATGTAAGTAATGTTTTAAAGTAAAACTGTACTATTCAGTTTGCCCAGAGGCAAATTAAGATATCCATCAGAGGTATCACCTACAGTTCTTGCATATCCTTAATACTTTTTTGTCTTATTAATGCCAATTTGTTTCATGAAAATGCTGGTGAATTTGCTTCTTTGTTGTTTCCATGGAACTGGAAAAAAACTTTCTGTATTGCAACCCAGCAATATAGCTTTTTTTAAAAATCAGCTTATTTCTATCTCTGCTTCTGATTGCAGAACTTCTTATTCAGAGTATGGATCTTCCTTTCATTGCCTTGCTATGCTGTGATAGAAATGTCATTTAGAACAGGAAGATCTAAAGGAGATTTTCTAAGAGATGATTAAACACAAGGGGCCATGCTTACTAGTCTGTTACTCCACTTTTACAAAGGAGTAATTCCATTGAAATCCATGCAACTACAGAATACTGTTGTAGTTACTCACATCCAAGTTTTAAGCATTTCATCTATTTTGGTATGTGCATATCAGAGGCTTTTAAATGTCAATTGAAACTGATTAAATTATTTGATGTTATGACCTTTGCAGAGTAACGGTATCTAACAGGTATGCGCATTCTTAATGAAGTGATTGAAAACACTCTTAAATCACATTTTTACTAAAAAATTGTCATAAAATGCACTACTTCTAACACAGCAGCCAAAGCAATCTCCACTCAGGTATGTTAGTATTAGTCTTACTGCAGCAAAGTCACTGTGACAGGATTTTAGCTTTTATGTGTAAGTAGTGTAAATGTACAGGAAAGTATGTATTCTGTCCTCTGGTAACTTTAGGGTGTTAAACAGGCTTCCTTTTCCACATGAAAATGAAGACAGAACTTGCTAAATATGCTTAGCAAAAGTATGTCTCTCGCTATTAATTCCTACTCAGAAAGGTCAGATCTGCAGTTTTTCTTATTCTTTCTCTCCTATCTCACACATACACTTTAGAATTGACTAGGAAAATTTGGATCTCAGCAATCTTCTACCTGAAAATTTAATTCAAAGTTATACAGTTTCATGAAAATTTTTACTTCATTGAAACAGTAAATTTCAGAAAAAATGCATTTTCTCAGAAATATTTCATCCAGCTTCCTGGACAGCAACAGTGTTTATTTTCTCTTACAAATTATAAGGAGCAATAACTTTCTTTTCTTGTTGTTCTCATTATTCCTTGAAATCTGTTTTTCTACAAAAAGTACCTCGGGTTAAATGACGAAAGAGAAATTTTAGTTTTGATCATTCATCAAATCAATGATAACTTTTCCAAAACCAATTTGTCTTTGGCCTGGAACACTGACTGGCAAACTCCCAGTTTACAGCACCTGTTTCATACCTCACAATGAAGATTTTATGAATACCTTACAGTCATCTTGTGAAATCATTCATTTCATGATGTGACTGAAAGTCGTTCCTGGAATTATAGGCATTCTATTACACTATTTAACTGTTCCACTGAGTCGTTATATGAAATACCTGAAAGTGTCAGACATTTCATGAAATTGCTGGTATCACTGCTTTAGTCGTGTTATAGAATTTAGCATTATGACATTCTATTCATTACTGCTGTGAAAAATTAATTTTTTCCATGGGAAAAAATGTCCTATCAAAGTCTCACTGATATAAACAAGCAGACATAGAATTGCAGAATCATAGAATAGTTAGGGTTGGAAAGGACCTTAAGATCATCTAGTTCCAACCCCCCTGCCATGGGCAGGGACACCTCATGCTAAACCATGCCACCCAAGGCTTCATCTAACCTGGCCTTGAACACTGCCAGGGATGGAGCACTCACAGCTTCCCTGGGCAACCCATTCCAGCATCTCACTACCCTCACAGGAAAGATTTTCTTCCTTATATCCAATCTAAACCTCTCCTGTTTAAGTTTGAACCCATTAACCCTTGTCCTGTCACTGCAATCGCTAGTGAAGAGTCCCTCCCCAGCATCCCTATAGACCCCCTTCAGATACTGGAAGGCTGCTAGGAGGTCTCCACGCAGCCTTCTCTTCCCCAGGCTGAACAGCCCCAACTTTCTCATTCTGTCTTCATATGGGAGATGCTCCAGTCTCCTGATCACCCTCTTGGACGTCCTCTGGACTTGTTCCAACAACTCCATGTCCTTTTTATGTTGAGGACACCAGAACTGCACACAGTACTGCACGTGAGATCTCACAAGAGCAGAGTAGAAGGGCAGGATCACCTCCCTTGATCTGCTGGTCACGGTCCTTTTGATGCAGCCCAGGATACGGTAGGCTTTCTGGGCTGCAAGCATATTTGTCATATACCCCTCACAACCCCACAGCTGCTGAGCCCTTGGCATAATGCCTTTTCTGGCTTTTCTCAGACAGACAGACCTTCTCTACTTTGGTACTTTTATTCCTGGCCAGTTATTTCTCAGCATTTGTCACTTAGAAAATGAATAAAATCATAGGGAATTTTTATATTTTTTATTTTAAATTACTTTCTTTTCTTCTATTTTATTTTATTTTATTTTATTTTATTTTATTTATAGCTAGCCTATGACCAAGTCTGCATTCAGACTTGCTCAGTGAGGTGCAGCAAGATAGATAGTAGAATGTAGAAGTAATAAAACCACTCATCTTCCTATAATTGACCGAGGGAGAATGGTTCTGTGGAACTGTTAAGTGTCATAAAAGACATAGATGAAAAAGGTCTGAAAAGGATTGGTTTGAACAATAAAAGTTGTCATGGGAAATACTGTAGGAATTAATTGGGTTTATGTCCCAAGCAGGTTCTTCAGGGAAGGAATTATTAATAATAATCTTGTTTCACTGTTTTGGTGCTCTACTGCTGGAGTCCAGGGCTTTATAAAGGTTTTGGAGGTTGAGGGAAATGTAGAATAAATAAATGCAAATGTTACAAAGCCAAACCAAATAGCTGACATCCTGGTTCTGAAAACAAGTAGTTAGTCAGTGATGCCATATGGCTGTAAAGTGAAACATTAAAAACTTCATGATTTCAGAAAAAAATTATTATGGAAATAAATTTAAATATTATTTTATATTAATATTAATAATTAATCAAGAACTGAGCATTTCCTCTAATTGCATGCAATGCCTGTTATTCATAGTACAAACACTCTACAAGCCAACCAATTGCAAGAAAGAACAGTCATAATCTTGAAGGGGAACTGAATTTTTCCCCATTTTTTATAAAATATTTTGTCACACTGAAGATCATCGAGTGCTTATAACTTCCTCCTTTTTTATATGCATCTGGATTTGGGAACTTTAAGTATTGATAAAAATAATAATAAAGACTTACATATAGATGGATATTAAATTCTACTAAGTGATAAAATAATACCTATTGCCAATAGGTAATGGAATAATCTGCATGCACAGTTAAAAAACAAAAACAAAACCAACAAACAAACCAAAACAGTGTAGCTCTCATGAGGTATTGCAGAATATTTTTGTGTGTACACTGAATAAGCGCAGTCCCACTGAAACCAGCTTAGTGATTTATGAAAATCTCCTCCCGTAATCATGCTGTCAATGATTGCCTTTGCTCATTCACAGTAGAAGGAAATTAACCTGAGGTGAACAGATTTGCACAGTGGGAAATGTATGTAAGCAGATACCATTTTATAGCTGTTTAACTAATCTGGGGACATTTGCAGAAAACGCCAGCCATGACTTTTAATATTTAAATTTTTTATGTGGATTGCACTGAATTACTCTGCTGTGTGAAAGTTAGCCAAAGACCCAGCCCTTCAATTTTTATCATATCAACTTTCCATTGCAACAAATATTTTTTCCTGCACTAGGATGGTAGGATGGGAACCTTAGAAAAAAACCTTTGAATTTTCCAAAATTCCAGTTTTATTTGTCTTCCTGTCTATATTCATCACATTGTGCAAAAATTTGTTACCAAAGATAAGCTTCCTATGGCTCAGTTTCAACAGTCTTTACTCAACTGGATTACACCAGAAATTCACTGGTTTTATTAAGAACCGAAATGATGGAAAACAATGGAAAACACAGGACCTGTCTGTGCAGCCCTTTGACCATCAGGTTCTTATATTACATTCATCACTGCTTAATTTAATGTTTTACAAAAGGGCATGGAAAGGACAATGTTCTACCATTTAATTTCATGCATTTAAAAACATCTATTTATATGAGTTTTATTGTTTCTTGTTTATTTTGGGAAGTTATCTTGGAGTCTTGAGCAAGTCCTTGAGGAAGTTTCTTGTCTTGGACTGACTGTCAGGGTCTAAAGGTTGTTTGATGGCCCTATATTAGTTATCTATTTAACAATTTTCCTGTATTTCACTCACTTTCTCCAAAAGTAATACAGAATCTAGGAAAATATCAGAACAAAGTTCTTTTCTGATCTATTACATATAAAAAAATGAAATAATTGATAAAAATCCCCAAGGACATACAGGACATAGTGCCACCACTGTTCAGTAGACCAAGGAGATTGTATAGCTAAAATATAGTAACAAAAATATTCTTGCAACTGCTCTTTCTTCTACTCTTGTGTTTTATTGGAAGGCTGCAAAACTGGAGTGGAAGGCAAATACTGCAAACAGATTGCATTGTAAATTGTAAGCACATCCTATCTAGCCAACAACCTTGTGTTCATTCTGCCTACAAATATCAGGAGCAGGCATGATGCCTTCAGCTTAGCCACATTTCCTCCTCCTTTCTTAGAACAGAAGGCAGTTTAGGAGTCTTGGTTAAGCATTAAGATTACTATGTTTGAGTTATTAAAATAACTCTATGTTATCTCTGAGATTCCCAAAAGTGTCATATTCAGGTTCATAGTATCCTAACAAACTTTATTAAATTATGTGTATTTTTTAAAAAAATATGTTAACATATTTTACTAGCTTATTACATATAGATAAATATAGCAAAATAATGTAGACCTTGAGAAAGACAAATGGAATGCACATTTTCAACCCTGCCCAAATCAGATAATAAAATTAAGTCTAGTACTTTCTAGGTAGGCACTTCTAGCACAAATACCTTTTTTACGTAACAATTCCAAAGGCATAACACCATTTTGAACTCAGGGGCCAAATGTTAAGTGAAATTTATTTTTTTTTTCTGTTCAGACTTGGTAATGGGTGCCTGGATAGAAATTATTTTGAAAGCAATAGTTAAAAAGAGAGAAATCTGTTCTCTTTTATTTTACTCCATATGCACACAGTTGCTCTTACAATGAAAACAGGTGGGATCTCTAAAGCACATAAGATTGAATTCTATTCCTGAATGTTCCTACATAAATGGCATTACATAGATTTATCTAGTGGAAGAAATCAGCCACCATTGTGTTGCATGGATAAATTAAACAGAGTAACAGTATGTTTGAAGAGGAAAAAAAAAACCAAAACAAACAAACCAAAAAGGCATCTTAAAATTTCCACAGTGCAGTTCTTAACATTTCCTAGCATTGCATTTATACTCAGAAGCAAAGCTACAGTGTAGCTCAATTGTTATAACAAAGAGTGGAATTTTGCTCTGCTTGGTTTTCTCAGAGAATGGGCCACGTCACAAAATAATGCTGTAAGAGGGCAAATAAAAGTGGGCTACTAATTTTACAAATGATCCTCTGCTACTGCCAAGTATTTCAGAAAGTTGGCATGAGCCTGCTAGCAGGAAATATCCCCCTGTGCAATAGTTCCTGAAGAATGCCAACTACTATAGAACAAAGAGGAGTCTGAATGTGTCATGAAGTGGTTTCAAGCACAGATATAAGGCTATGGAGTTACACTAGGGATACACTTGGCTCAGAGTTTAACTATGAGTTAGTAGCTTCTACTAGGAGAGCTAAATATAAAAAGCACCCAGTTATTTTTGGAAAAGGAAATAAGTGCCCCAGAAGACACCAGTGAGAAAAGCTTTTGCTCTTAGCAACTTTGTGTTAGATGGACAAATTTGTGTTCAGGTTCCAGCCACAAAAACAGTACACTGGTAAATGGAAGTTGTTAAAATAGAATGTATTAATCCTGCCTCTGCTGCACACCCATTTTCTAGCTCCTTTGAAACAAGCAGGACACTCTACAATGTTTGTTTGGTGTGATGACAATTCCACTAGATACATAGTAAAGGCACAGTTTGCAAACTGAGTAATCAGAAGGAGAAGACCAAAGTGAATAAAAGACCAGAATATCTACGGTGAGTGCAGCAGACATAGAAACAATCAAACTGAAGCTTTGGGCAGCAAGAAAAAGATAAATATGCAGCAGGTGCATGAAGGTGAGCAAGAAAGTTCAGAGACAACAAACAAGAGGACTAAGTGGAGTATATGACACAGCCCTGTAGTGATGCTTTGAGAGTTGCTTTCAAAAAACTCTTTAACTATCCTTACTGTGTCCTGCATTTACAAACATGTAGATAGCACCATATTTCTTGCCCAGCCCACTAGTTTGACTCACTTCTGTACTCTACAGAAGACTCTTTGTCTTTTCCACATTTTATGTCCTCTTTTTCCAGGAGGCAGGCAGCAATCACAAACAGAAGGGGGTTCATTCACTCCAGGTATCTGAGGTCACTGGGAAATGTTTTTCCTCACCTTAGCAGCACAATCAGAGGGCTTTAAGAGTCAATCCTCTGACTCTCGCTTCATGTTACTTTGCCTCTTCTTCATCAGCTGCTCAAATGAATTGACAGTTCTACCCATCAGCTGCCAACCAGCTATATACAGGAAAAAGGTAACATGTTCCAATTGCTGTTTTCAGATATATTTTGTGAGGTGAGAATGATTCATTTCTGTTTGTCTTCTCACCAGAAGAGTTAGTGTCGAAAGCAAAGATAAATCCTTTTCCTTGCTCCTCAACAATAACACCTGAATTTCGAAGCAAATGCAGGGATTCAATGAAAATAGGACTACTATAAGTCTTCTCAAGGTTTCTCAGGTATCTGCCATGCATTCACAGAGAAAAGAGCCTGAAAGAACTTCAGATTAGAGCAATCTATCCAGAGAAGAAAAAAAAAACCCAATCTTTCCCGTTTGCTGTACTTTCAGCATTTAATTGGATCTTCACAAAGTTAAGTTCCCAGCAACTGGAAAAAGGGAAATATAACCGCCATTTTCAAGAAGGGAAAAATGGATGACCCAGGGAACTACAGACCAGTCAGTCTCACCTCTGTGCCTGGCAAAATCTTGGAGCAGATTCTCCTGGCTTCAGTGTGCTCTCACAGCCCAGAAACCCAACTGTAATCTGAGTTGCATCAAAAGGAGTGTGACCAGCAGGTCAAAGGAGGTGATTCTGCCCCTCTACTCTGCTCTCATGAGACCTCACTTGGAGTATTGTGTGCAGTTCTGGTGTCCTCAACATAAAGAAAAAGACATGGAGTTGTTGGAACAAGTCCAGAAGAGGGCCACGAGGGTGATCAGGAGACTGGAGCATCTCTCATATGAAGATAAAATGAGAAAGTTGGTGCTGTTGAGCCTGGAGAAGGCTGTGTGGAGACCTCCTAGCAGCCTTCCAGTATCTGAAAAAGTGGCATCTAAAGATGCTGGGGATGGACTCTTCATTAATGATTGTAGTGATAGGACAAGGAGTAATGGGTTCAATCTTATACAAGGGAAGTTTAGATTGGATTTAAGGAAGAAGTTCTTTACTGTGAAGGTGGTGGGGCACTGGAATGGGTTGGCCAGGGGGCTGTGAATGCTCCATCCCTGGCAGTGTTCAAGGCCAGGTTGGACAGAAACTTGAGTGACATGGTTTGGTGTGAGGTGTCCCTGCCCATATCAGGGGGGTTGGAACTTGATCTTAAAGTCCTTTCCAACCCAAACTTTTCTATGATTCTAACTTTGCATCCAGCATTTGTTCTAGCTGGAAAAAGAAAAGACTGAAAGGGAGATGCTGTGTGAAGAATCCAAAAATCTGGAATAAATTCTGCTGAGTTTGTAAAAATGTCTTAGCTGTCACATTCTGAAGGAAAGTCATGAATAACTAAGCAAATAAAATTAGTAGAAAGAAAATACATAGATATGGGGAATTTTAGGACAGAGCGCTTTTCTGAGTTATCTCCTCAATTTAAACTGTCATTCATGCCCCATTTTGAAGCTAGATGAATTTGAGGATCTATGATTGACCCAGGCAGAATCTCACCCCTTTATTAGTGCATTCCTTATGAGACGTTTTTAATTGAGACATAAAAATCAGTCAGTAAAAGAACATGAAAAACAGTTTTGATCATCAGTCTTTGATATTAGTAAAAGCAGAGTCAGTGTGGCATTGACCATTAACAGAGCTGATCTTTCAGTGTTTCTGCAACACTCTTCATACTTCTTTCTGTTCATTTAAAAAGCATGCAGCAGGTTCAGGTACTAATATGGCTTAGAAATATCAAATGCTACTTAAGCAAGCATCAAAATCAAGGAGCATTTTTTATTGCAGTTTAAGTCAGCAAAGTTGATTTTTAGAAAGCATAATAGTTATGGCTGACTCAACTGATGAAGGCATAAACAGCACTATGTAAAAGGGTGAAAAAGCATAAGGATACTGGAAATAATACATGAAACTGTGTTCCAACCTGGAATTTAGGCCTAGCTCTTCTAAGGAATCAGAAATTGACTTAATGCTTTTAATACCCCTCAACTGGTTATAGGAGAGAGCAGTCCTTATTCTTCCGCAGACTGCAGCTCTTTATAACTAAAACAGAAAATTTCACCACAGTATTTTTGCATAAAGCCTGGTAACCTGTGTACTACTAATGCAGATCTTCCAGAAAAATTCATTTATATCAAGAATGTTTCATCCTATATTTTCAGGCGTGAGCTAATTAGAGCAGTAAGTGAGAAAATTCAGTCTCGCTTTTCCTACATGAATTTATGTCCTATAGTTTTTAGCTGCATTTGATATCTTACTTTTCCTGGTCCAATAAAGCTATCCTGCACTGCCAGGGAAATGTAAATTGATCTTAAAGCTACACTTTTAGCTACAAGGGGTTTATTTCAATAACCTCTTTGTCTAGTTGTTTTCCCACTTTACATGTACTTAGAATTTAAATGCAGTTTTAATCCCCAGCTAGCTGTACACTTGCTTAAGACTTGATCACACTGCAAATTAGGACACCCTTACAGTGGCTACAGCTGATTCTGGAGGCCAGTTTGGCCAGCCTGGTAATCTCAGAATGAAGAAAAAAAGCTCTGAGCAATCTTTGCCAATAGTCATGGTTGTGGCAGGCTCGTGAGGCTCTAGACATTCAGTGTTCCTAAATTGCTAGGATTAATATGCCTCAAAGAATGAACTACACAATTGAGGCAAATCATATAAATTAGTATTTAGAAAGATCATAGTACTTTATTTGAGATGACAGATGGCATTAAGCAGCTAAGTTCAATTATTAGCAGAAACAAACTACGGACTCTATAAATACAGCTAACAGTATTTCGGCAGAAGCTAGGTGTCTAGAGAGAAACTTATATTCCAAATCTAGACACCAACTTTGAGCTTATGCATGCCATTTGACAGTAAAGCTAATCACTGAAGTATTAGACATATGATTAAGACAGGTATTTCAGATCTTTCAATATCCATTTACAGTCTGGGCCATGTGTCTTCCCTGCCTTACAAAAATGTCTCAACATCAGCATTATAAAAGAAAATAAGAAGAAAAGTTCTTCCAAACAGGGTCTCAGGACTGAAGAACTAAAGAAAATGGGAATTACAGGTAACCATGTTACAAATATCCTAAATCCCATTCACTGAGGCCTGAATCAGGGAATATTTTGGACTATAATTTTTGGTTTGGATTCTGCCAGTGAAAATTCTGGACACATTGTTGGGAGTTCCTTTGTCAAAACTCAGAGACAGCAGATGACAGACACATTTTATGCAGAGGTACATGCTATTTTTCTCCAAATAGCTGGTGGTCACCATTAGCTCTCTTCACTATTATGCTAATAGTTCACATGCTTCTCAGGACAGCAACAGGGTGTCTTTCTGAAGAGAGTCTGCAGCACTGTATAACAGTGTATCTGCCACCTTGGCTGAAGACTGGTAGAGCTGCCCACACTCTATGTGCTACTTTAAGTAAATTTGTAATTTCAGAGCAAGAGTGACAAAATTAGTATCATCCTAAACCAGGACTGAAGGCACTTTACAGGAAATTCTGAGTCCTAATATTTGTTCCTCTTACTGAATTACTTTTTATCTAAGAATTTGTTAGCATATAAGCTACATGCAGACCCTGGAGCAGAGATCAAACTTAATCTTCTCTCCTTGCACTCTACATCAAATGACACAATGTTAGGATCAATATTCTAAAAACTGTAAAGAGCTCAGATGCTGCAGTGGCAAGGCACCATAAACACAGTGAATAACCCTCCATTTTCTGTGATGCTACTGTGTTCTGAAAGAGTGAAATTAGTAACATTTAACTAATATAAATAATTTGTACAGCCTTGTTGGGCTAATTGTTAGAAGAATAATGTTAACAGAGATTGCATGAGGAGAATTATCCATATTATTATAGATGGGAATCAAACCTTTTGATCAGAACAATCAGCATTTGGAGTCCTCCCAGATGTCCCAGGGTGTTTGATTTAGCTTTTGATTCTCTGATTGAGCTGAGAGATGTGTTAGAACTCATGTACACAGACAGCTTTCTATTAGTTCTACATCTGAGGAGGCTCAAGAGTATAAATTAATCCTTTAAAAGTCAATTGTAACTTACCTTCACTAAATTGGCTTGAGATGATTCTGTTTAATAGTATATGACTAACTTACACATTTTGCTAAAACCTGCTTCTTTCCTTACACCCTTCCTTTCTTTTTAAAAATCTGTTTGCTTTTCACATCTGCTGTCAAAGCTGCAAGAACAGGCACATCTTAAACTTTTGATTTTTAGAGCAGGAGAAAGCTCTAGTGCATCTGAATGTGTGATATACTACTATATAAACACTACTTGCTCCTGAATTGTCTCTTATCTTACTGGAAGGGCAGGAATCAAAGTAGAAGAAAAGACAAAGTGGAAATGGTTGTGCATCATCTGGTGGATAGCCAGTTTCTACCTATTCAGGAAGGTTGTTGCTAGTATTTAGTATGCACCCAGAGCTCTTGGTTTTCCAAGACAGTGGCAGAATACGAACACTGGCACTTGCATTAGGGCCAGTGCCAGCAGAATGAATTCTGCTACGGAGACAGATGAAAGCAAGCAGAGCTGCAGGGTTCATTTTTCCTTGAAAATTTCTGATGTCTTTAATATCTTTTTTTATTCAATGATATCTCTCTCCAAGAAAGTTCATTTAGAGGAATGTCTCTGAAGGGAAGCGAACTCTGAGGACCTACCTGAGAGCTACTGCTTTGGAAGCTTGAAGAATTGGAGAGGCACATTTACTTATGCTGGTGAGTATAGACACTTGCAGTTGGATGAATCAGTTCATCTACTTCAGTGTTTAAAACTGTCAGTCACCTCTCAGTCTAGTTCATATAGACTGACTACATTTATGCCATTAAAACTGCCAGTAATACACAAATGAAATGAGGTTGGATTTAGCACTTTATCTTTCCTAATGCCTCACATGGATTATTTTTTCCTGAGATATCCTGTGTTTACATTATTTTTGTCTAATTTCAAGTCTTTCTGACTTACTGTATAATTTGCTTTTAAAGACCAGGTCCTTTTCCCTTTATTTTCCCATTGTCCCTATAATTTTTCAAATTTGAATTTTTTATTTTTTTTTTTTTTTTAATCAACGTTCACTAAGCTTCCAATATCTGTAACTTGAGATGTGTTTGTAAGAATATATTTGCTCTGAAGTGCTTCTTGGTTCCAAGAATTCTGGACAATGGTTTTCTAGATCACTCTCTTGAAGGCATGTTCTACTTCCAATTAACAATACTTGCAAAATTCATTAATCTAAAAAAAAAAAAAAAAAAAAAAAAAAAAAAAAAA
>NDXB01006677.1:63686-77619 GCA_002631895.1 Agapornis roseicollis | reverse complement strand
GGAGGGGGGGGGGGGGGGGGGGGGGGGGGGGGGGGTTAGGGGGGAGAGAGCTGCTGATCAGTGACTGGCTAGGCATGGGACTGTTTGTGGTGAGCAATTGGTTTTATTTGCATCACTTGCCTTCAGTTTTATTTATCTCTCTTTGTAATTTTCCTTCTTTTTATTACAATTTATTATTACTTTTATTATATTCCATTTCTCAAACTGTTTTTATCTCAACCCAGGAGTTTCGTCATTTTTACCCTTCTGATTCTTTCCCCCATCCCAATATAGCAGAAGTGAGTGAGCAGCTGTGTGGTATTAAGCCACAATAATAGGTACAGTAGACCACACTATTCAGGCCAAGAAGGTAGACTTTATTACTTAAAATGCATAATGATTAACCAATCACTTGACAGAACAGCAGAGTTAATGTGTGTCAAAGAAGTCCCCACATGAAGCCTGGACTGAGCTCTCACACAGTCAAAAGAAATACTAGAATTTTCGATTCTCCACAGAACACTAAGAAAGATGGGATTTTGAGAACAGGTATTGCAAACATACTGACTTGGGACTTCAGAGTAAAGATAGAGACAAGAAAAGAAACTGTGGCATTGCCTTATATAACTTCCTGTGATCTCTTTGGGTAAAACAGAAACATGCAGAGTTATCAATGCTAAAGATTCTTTCAGTTAGTAAAATGTTCAAACAGAAAAGTAAATTCAGCTTGCACAAGAGTTAAACAGCCAGGAATATGCA
Organism: Agapornis roseicollis; assembly: GCA_002631895.1. Classification (NCBI taxonomy): domain Eukaryota; kingdom Metazoa; phylum Chordata; class Aves; order Psittaciformes; family Psittacidae; genus Agapornis; species Agapornis roseicollis. The sequence goes on along the minus strand of NDXB01006677.1, from coordinate 76,881 downwards.
AGTAAACATCTACAGCTACCCAAGTTTTTGCATGTGCTCATATGAAGAACGTTAACAGCCTTCAGCGATGCTGCTGCTTTGTAACAGAAACTGGGATTTGCATACAAGTAATACTGTATCACTGCTTGAAGGAAGGATGTGGTATGTGCAAGCAAATTTATTAATACCAGGAAATATGGAATACCTGCTGTGGAAACATATTTAAGAGCACAGCTCTGTATTGTACAATACTCTGGTTTCAATATTCCTGCTAGAAAAGGAACATTTTCTTACCAAATCTTTCCTTGACTACAGAAAGAGTTCATGTTATCACCATTTTATTTATCTTAAATACTGTCATGCATTTACATAAAGTAGAAAACACTGACTGTCTTAAAATTACCTTTGTCTAGACCATTTGCCAGCATGCTATACAAATAGAGTCAATTAAGTTACACATTTCATCGCTGGACATTTTCTCATTACAACTCTTCATGTGGTGTGACAGGTAAAAAACACAGTGACAAACTCTGGGAAGTCTTCTAGTTCTGGTAATATGTATGTCCACGCAGTTTCATTAATCCACCGGGAACCAAAAAGAATAGCTACTGGGGACAGGGAGAAATGGAAGGGAGGAACTCTATATGCCAATTTGTGGAATAAATCAGAAACTGTTCCAACTGTCATCCTTATTAAAGATGTTCTGCACAATTTGCAGGTATCAATTTGACCAGAGATACACAACTCATAGTTTCAGAACCTGTACTGCAACTTTACTACCATTCATCTGCTACAGGTAACATGCTCCAAGATTAAAACAAATCGCACATTACATTTAAAGTAAGAGCATCTGCTGGAAGTACACTGAAGAACAGATGTTGCCATATTAAATAACTCTCAATCTTATGATGATCTAATGGCACTGACAAGGCATTCAAACTGCAGCTGGACAAGGAAAGACGCACCCATCCCCATGGTATTCAAGAAGGAACTCTGTGTTTTCTGCTTTAGCTAAATAATCTTGAAGCCTCTGGACAAACCATACCTTTAAAAAACCATTTAGATGCATCACAGTATTCTATCTAGTAGTAAAGGATTTCTGCTGTTTACTTGCCTTTGTGTAGCTGTAGGATTTTAGGTATCACAGTATCCAACAGTCCAGATACTGGCAACAAAACTCTCAGTTGCTGAGAAATGAGTACAACATTATCAAGGATACACCAGTACCACTATTCTTTTTAAAGTTGTATTTCAAAGATAGGATGCAATCAGTAACAGAAAGACTTCTATAAATATTCTGATTCTTTTCAAGATGCTACACACTACTCTTGATGGAACACTACCACATCAAGGCCTGAAAAACTACAGATTATTTGTGAAAGAAAAAAAAAAAAAGCATCAATCTTAAATTTTCCAGGAAAATCTTAGAAAGCTATAGGTGAAATACATTGTAGTACTGAATCTTGGCTGAAACTACTGCTGACTCCTTAGTCACAAGAAATCCATTGCATTTTACTTCAATAACCAGGTTGATAAATGAGATTGGTTTGCATTCAACATACATGTCTCCTATAGGAGCCATATCCGTTCATTTTCACTAACACCAAAGATTTGTTAAAGGTGTCCATATTTAGTATTAGTTTACCATCAAAGGAAAAAAACAAGCTAGGTGAGACCTGTTCTAGCACAGAAAGCACTAAGGAACTCAAGAAATTACTGTCTTAGTCTTACTTTGCAAACATCTAGACATACTAAATACATCCAGTATGGCAACGATGGGTATTAAAGTTTTCACAGAAGTAGAACATAACGTAATGAAACTGTATCACAGAACACAACTCTACTAGATTTTCAAGGTTTGCTAAAGATTTGCTAAAGATAGCTACTTTTTTTTGGAAATCAAAACTATTATTGATTCAGACATTTTTCATATGAAAGAGAATCTGATGTCCACACACATACACACACACACAATTACAGTCCCATCATAGGCTTCAGATATCAGAAATCTGTTACCTTGATGTAGTCTGATTATCACAAGAAACCGATATTCTCTTACCTAGAACACAAAAAAAGAAATTGTATGACATTAATTCATAGCATTGTTCAAATCATACATTTAGCAAATTAAAGAACTACATACAACCAACAAGTTAGTTAGACTATTGAGTTGTAAAATGGTCTTTAGTTTTAATACTGTCCAAGAGATTTGACAGCTTCTACCACAACCCTGTTATTTACTCTCCTTGGATGACTATAAACTGAATCTTTTCAAAAGCCGAATCTTGCAACAAAAATCCAAGATCCATGCTTGTGTCTATGTTGGTATGATTCAAGTTCTGTTCTTTCAAACTTCGTCCAGTGTGCATGTAACGCCACTTGTACAAATGGATATGCTTATATTTTTTTTTCTTGGAAAGTATAAACTCAAAGACAGCTTTTACACTCTCCATTTTTTTTTTCTTTGTCTAATGATACTACACAAATGCTTTGGTGTCTTCTACTTTCTTTTCCAATAGCCAGCCAACAATGGCAAATGTATCATGAGATTTTGCCAGCTTCCTAAAATGCCTTGAAGCTCAAAGAATGTCTGTAGTGGCTCCTGTTTATAAACTAGGAAATATGTATGCTTGTAAGCAACCTATCCTTTAAATGGCACACACATTCTTTTCAGCAAAATGACTTTAATGATGGCAGCAACAGAGCAGTTACAAGTTCTTTCAACTGCATGAACTACAGAATACATGGATTCCTGGGATGACAAAAACTTTGCTCTTAGGAGCTGTTCAAAACTTGTGTGGATTACAGGGGCCTCAACCAAGACTATAAAAATATTAATTTTTCACCAGAGTTCACCTTATTAGAAAAATAAAACAAAGTCTCCCTTGATTTAGAGCTGTACACACATATCACTGGGAGTCAGTGTGATAGATTCTACAGTTTAGGTGAAGAATGATTGGAAAACACCAACAAATGATAAAGTACCATCGTATTTATGATTTTGCAACAACCTACATGAAATACTAGCAAAGCTTTGAGTTTAGCTTAACTTCTCATGAGCCATGCATCAAGAACTAGTACATAGACAGCCAGCTAGGTCTTCAGGATGCAAATGCTTACAGGTAATTTGAAATCCACCACTACAACCTCTCTTCCTTCAGGTCTGCTGTGGTCTCTTTGGAAAGCTACCCAAACAGCTTTCTTTTCATTCACATTGTCATTACCCTGCCATTTAAACTAATTTCACTGATACTATTATGTCCTGTCCATCTATGATTGTGTTGCTGCTGGTAACCTGCAGTTCTGCCCACCTCTCTCCTTCCCCACTATGTAGCATCTCTACCTACTTAAAGGTATGCAGTATGTTTTAACAAGCTACCATTTATCACAGGAGCTACCCAACAGTAACCAACTGATTACTTTGAAGGCTTTTAATACCTTCCCATCTGACAACATATGACAGAAGTGTTGTTAACTACTCTGCAAAATTATTGCTACCTCTTATTCAAACATGCATTGTCATGGTTTAAGACCACATTGACAATATGGAGACTAAATGGATTTGGATACAAACACACTTTAATCACAGATATACATGTTGTTTTATAAATTACATGATCTCCATGTCCCAGAGCAGAGACAGCACATTTCTGTGAGGAAAGACAAGCACCCCTTGCCTCCGTGAAACACGTATTTTAAGAACTGTTTGAACATATATCTTTTTAAACTTTACTTCCAACATCATCACAATCTTAATATATATCTATTAACATCTGCCTTTGACCCTGGAGCCAGAAAAGAGTGATTTACAATGTGCAGTGTGTACATATGCTCAGATTACAGGGGTTAACATCATCATAGGCTGATCTTCCAGCTATTACAAACTCCAGCTCTTGCTCCTGCAGGCCAGATGAGGTATCTTTGCTTAACTAACTCTTCTGTAGCAACAGAAAAAGGGGAAATGGTTTTAAACTGAAACAGGGGAAGTTTCGATTGGATATAAGGAGGAAGTTCTTTACTGTAAAGGTGGTGAGGCACTGGAATGGGTTGCCCAGGGAAGTTGTGAATGCTCCATCCCTGGCAGTGTTCAAGGCCAGGCTGGACAGTGCCTTGAGCTATGTGTCCCTGCCCATGGCAGGGATTTGGAACTGGATGATCTGTAGGTCCTTTCCAACCCAAATCATTCTAAGATAGGCACATGTTGGCAATCTGCTCAGCTGACAAACTAACATTGCACTGGATAAGCTGTCCAGATGGGTTTACCCCATTTCCCTCTGTGCTCTTCTATATTATCATAGCTTTCCCCGTGCAGCAACACCAACAGTCCAGTACCATTTAGTTTCCAGTTTGCAGTGAAGCAGGAGTACATCCAGAACCATACCTCTGGTTCTGCCACCACATGAACGTTGCAACTGCTCCTTTTCCCATATGTCATTTGCACACCATTCTTAAATCACAGTCTCCTGGCATGGTGTGTGGGTCTCTGGGGAGGACACCTCAGCAGGCCCTACCACCCTGCCCCACTCCCTCACTTACAGTCCCCAAGGGGGATCCATCTGCCCTCCTCCTCCTGGCTCTTCTTTAGCACCTGGTGGAAGTGGGGCTACTCACCTCTGCAGAGGGAAAAAGTCCCCACCATCCTGGGAGGAGGAAGATGACGGGCCCCTAGAGCCTCAATGCCCATTTGAGAGCCATTCCCTTGTCTCCCAGGTCATGCTACATTTCTTCTAGCTTCTGCACTTTCTCCCTCACAACATTTTGCTAAGTCTCATCCATTCACTCACCTTTCAAGGCTTTGGAACCCACACCGATATTCAGGGCTGCACGGGCCCTAGCCCCACCAACTATGAACCACCAAAAACCTGGGGTAATGGCTGCTGCACGTGCATCCCCACTGCAGACCTGATACCCACCATGGGCTGCTGCATCAATAAGCCATTTTTCCAAGTCAATACAAAGCAATTAAGAGATTTCATTTAAAAGAAAACACCAATCCAACAAAAAGAAGGCAGGATCCACTGCTCTCCTCATCGTTGGACCTGAACATCGCTGCTGGATTTCAGAACGAAGGATTCAGGCAGTAATGATGGTTTCAGACCAGTGGGGAGACCCATGCTATCAGCCACCCCTGCACTTCCATCGTCCTGGCCCAGAATTGCCAATGTACCCAGCAAGCACAGGCAGGGGACAATTTCTTCCAGTGCCAGCAACTGTGCATCTGCTTACTTCTTTCTCCCCACAAATGCTGTAGTTTCTTCACGTTCTAGTTATGTGGCCATGCACTAGCCCAAAACTGCAGTGACACTTCCCATTCTAAACTTCAATCACTTAAAAACCATTTTCCATTTTCTTTTTAAACTCTCATTTAGACAGATCTGGGTTAGTTCCTGGTAGCAGGGTTGCTTGAAACAGCACAACAGAAGCATGATAACACTCAATAGGGAAAAGAAACTAGCTTTGCTGGCAGAGAAACCCAACCTTTCCGTTAACCTAATTCAGTTTATTCATTAGGTGATCTAACTGAATTTCTCAGTGAAGAGCTGTGGGACAGGAAAGCTAACTTTTCTTCTCTCCTGTTACTGAAACCTGAGGAACAGAGCTTTCTTTAAAACCATTTCTTTTCCTGCTCCCAGCATCAAGTTTGCAATTTCTTAGTAACCACTAATGAACTAAGTATTAGCTCCCAGGATACGTAGGAACTAGCCCAGGAACATGTCTTTTCTAAAGCTTTGCAGATGTTCCTTGATTATTGTCATTAGGAGGTCAGGGATGAGTGGAGGGAGATGGGACTTCAAGAGAGCAGACATTGGCCTCTTCAGGAAACTGCTTAGTAAGGTTCCATAGGATATAGCCCTAGAGTGCAGAGGGGTCCAAGACTGTTGCATGATATTCAAGGATCACCTGCTACAAGCTCAGGAGTGTTGCATCCCAACTAGAAGGAAGTGCAGCATGGGGGCCAGGAGACCTCCTTGGATGGATAAGGAACTGCTGAGGAAAATTTGAAGGAAAAGAGGGAAGGAAGGATGGGAGAGGCTTATGAAAGGGCTTATAAAAGCTGGAAGCAAGGACAGGCAGCCTGGGATGAATACAGGGATGTTGTCCAGGAAGCTAGGGAACACGTAAGGAAAGCTAAGGCTCAGTTAGAATTAAACTTAGCAAGGGATATTAAGAACAACAAAAAGGGATTCTTTAGGTACACTGCGAATAAAAGAGAGACCAGGGACAACATAGGCCCCCTCCAGAAGCTATCAGGTGAACTGGCTACACAGGATTTGGAGAAGGCTGAGGTTCTGAACGACTTCTTTGCCTCGGTCTTCAATGGTAAAGGCTCTGATCACACCACCCAAGTCTTGGAAGTCAGATGCAGGGACTGTGAGAATGAAGACCTTGGGACCACTGTAGGAGAGGATTTGGTTCGAGACCATCTTAAGAACCTGAACGTGCAGAAGTCTGTGGGACCTGATGAAATCCATCCGCGGGTCCTGAAGGAGCTGATGGGTGAAGTTGCTAAGCCGCTGGCCATCATATTTGAGAGATCATGGCAGTCAGGGGAAGTTCCCAAAGACTGGAAAAGGGGAAATATAACCCCCATTTTCAAGAAGGGGAAAATGAATGACTCAGGGAACTACAGACCAGTCAGTCTCACCTCTATGCCTGGCAAACTCTTGGAGCAGATTCTCCTGGAAGGCATGCTAAGGCACATGAAAACCAACAAGGTGCTTGGTGGCAGCCAGCATGGCTTCACTAGGGGGAAATCCTGCCTGACCAATTTGGTGGCCTTCTATGATGGGGATACGGAACTGATGGACAGGGGTCCCTCAGGGATTAGTGTTGGGATGGGTCTTGTTTAACATCTTTGTTGCTGACATGGACAGTGGGATTGAGTGTGCCCTCAGGAAGTTTGCTGATGACACCAAGCTGTGTAGTTTGGTGGGTACACTGGAGGAAAGGAATGCCATCCAGAGAGACCTTGGCCTGTTTAGCCTGGAGAAGAGAAGGTTGCTTGGAGACCTCATAGCAGTCTTCCAGTATCTGAAGGTGGCCTATAGCGATGCTGGGGAGGGGCTCTTCATTAGGGACTGTAGTGACAGGACAAGGGGTAACGGGTTCAAACTTAAACAGGAGAGGTTTAGATTGGATATAAGGGAGAAATTCTTTCCTGTTAGGGTGGTGAGGCACTGGAATGGGTTGCACAGGGAGGCTGTGAGTGCTCCATCCCTGGCAGTGTTCAAGGCCAGGTTGGACAAAGCCTTGCGTGGCATGGTTTAGTATGAGGTATCCCTGCTTATGGCAGGGGAGTTGGAACTAGATGACCTTAAGGTCCTTTCCAACCCTAACTATTCTATGATTCTATGAATATCAACTATTAAGCCTTTTTAAACAACAAAGTATTTAGATTTTAAAATGTCAATGTGCTTTATTTACAGGTTGCTAAATGCCTCTGAAGATGGATGCGAAAGTGCTATAATCTCAAAATATTTCAAGATTAAAAATCTAAAATGTTTCATCTTTTTCATGACAGAAGTTCAGCAAAGTGATGATTGTGCAAAATGGTTACTGTTGGAATACACAGATGTGATCTTCATTCCTGGGCACTTTGCAATACTACGAAGTCTTTACATTCATTATGTCCCTTCATGATCAAGAGGCAAAGGTTTCTTTGTTCTTTCTAAATGAACAAATGAACTTTCCAAACATCCCAAATTTATAAAAATCCTAGCATTGTAGCTCTTTTCAAACCACTTGTTTTTATTATTGGTTAATCTACAAGATACAAAGAAAATTGCTATTCTAGAATATATTTATCAAAAACAGCTGTGTTTCAACAAGCTTTTTAGCACACCAGCACCTCTACAACAGAATCAAAAAGAAAGGAGCACTTTAACATAGAGAAGTCCTACAAGTGTCGCCACAGCTCTACACATCTGCCTTATTCAAATAGTGATCATACCATTCATCTAAGACATAAAATGCAGAAGCTCCAGAGAAACACTCATTCTGTTTTATTGCATCTCTCTACCCTTGCTTTTCTACTCTTCCTATCAAACTGCAGAATCAAAAATACCTTTGTGTTAGGGTTTATGTGTATTATTCTGCTTTCACTAATGACTATCACAACTGCATCTATCGGCACTGTCTCATGTTGTGTGAGAGAAATTTTAAAATTATGTTTGCAAAAGAGAAACGGATTCTAACAGTTTATATGGAGATACATCACTTAGATGTGAAACACCATAACCCCCACGGTTTTAGTAGCCAGGACACATTTTATAGAAAGAATAAAAAACCAAAACACAGGATCGAGTATTACACCCTATATTTTCAGCTGAGAACTTGAGCAGCAGATGTTGGTGAGCAACAAGCAATTTAGATGCAATAATTAGTAAGGAAAGTCCTTTAATGCTTTAGGGAAGCAAAATGGCACTGACTGTACACAGTCAAAGAGAGCAAAGAAAATTAGACGAAAGAAGAATTCTGCATAATGTAGACTGAAGAAACAGGAAATAGCATGAGGAAAGGGCATCACTGCAGATTTCTACACCAGTTTAGGGACCATTTCCATACCATATAATGAGATCAGAGCTTTAAAACTAAGATGTAAATTGGAAGTTAAATGTTTTATGATCTATGATTCAGGAAGAAGCTGCATGCAATAAATATCTGACCAGTTAGCTAACACATAAGTTAGTATATATGGCATGGCACATTATATATTAGTAGTCTTGAATAAACAGATAATTTGTTCTTAAAACCCAGTTGGGAAAATGCATTATAAAATACAGTAACAAAACATTTTTAATTGTGATTACTACTTATGGGTCAAACTACTACAAATCACAAGCTACTAAATTGCCTTCCCTTTAAACAAATGTCTTATTTAAGACCATGAAACTGGTTATTTTATATATTGAATGTTAGCAACATCCTTTTTAAATTCTTACTATAGATTACTTCCTTGAGCTCACATACAAAAGTCAAAAACTAAATATTTACATCTTCATCGCAATTGTGCAGACTGCATAGATACCAGACTTGCTCACAGTTCTCAGGCTAATCAGGTCTGCTTTCATCATATGAATCCTCCCTGAGCTCGACTTTTGGTTGACTTTGAAGTTTATCAGCTGAAAAGCAGCTAAATTAAGCAGAACAAAACAAGCAAATGAGAGCTAAAGAAGCATTAAACCCAAGTCTATCCATTCAATTAATTTGCAGTTTTACCCACTCTTCTGTTTAACTGCTTTGTCAAATTTCCAACAGAAGTACCATGACTGAATCTATGCTATGCACAATAAGCTAAATACCCAAAATGCAGGCAAAATTGATAATTCTGTGCAAGACACAGCAAAAAAATAAAATCCCACCCAAACTCTCACCAGTTTAGGTTTTTTTTTCAATTTATGTATTTGCTCTCTACTGGCAATTTTAAATTTTATTATTTCATAAAGGAAGAAATGAAATTAACACTCATAAAGAGGCAGTAAAATATTCAAGAACTGAAATAAGGAGCAAACACATAAATCAGAGAAACCTTCAAGGGGAAAAGGCATATGAGACTTGCAGGATACCGACAATTCTTTTGTCTCATTATACTGATAGAATTCATCAACCAAATATCAAATGAACCCAATTAAGATATTAAATCAGTCTCAAACAGTATAAAGTGCTATTTCTGTCAGGTCCAGCAGCTTTGCCTCAATTACTTCAAAGAACCCCCACTTGCTTTCTCAACCTTTCAATCCAGTTTTTCACTTTAAATGTTGTTTGAGACATACATTGATTGAATAAGAATGCCAATGAAAGACTGGTGCAGAGACTACAGACCCTTTTTATTTCAAAGTTTTTTAAGTATTACCAATATGTAAGTTATCAGCTGAGAAAGTAGAGAAGAATGTGAGAACCCACTTTTCACTTGCAGTACACTAAGAGCAAAAGCAGTAAGATGAAATGTGTTGGGTAAGTCTAAAGGAAATGATCAATAAGTTAGGAGTATGTTTGCATAGAAGAGTGCCAGACTTGAATCCCATAGAGACAAATATATTTTGCCCTTTCTTTTTTTTCTTCTCAGAAAGACACAGCACAATGCTTACACAGGGTGCATTGTACATTTACATAGGACAAGAGGAGCATACAGCCTTACTTCTGGCAGCTGTATTACCATGGTGAATCTACTCCACATATCTGGCTTGCATCTCCCTATGGTGAAGATAAAATATACCAAAAGGTGGCTTGTGTCTTCTGTGTACCTGCTTTAGTAAATGTGTTCTACTTAAGTCCCCACAGACTTAAGTTCCTCAAGTTCATTATTGGTTTGGAGAGAGTATTCTAGTATTTAAGCTAACTTAGTATAAAATGCAGCTTCCAACTTTGCAAAAATACAGCTGAACTATGCTAGGTGTGTTGCTACCTCTAGCACAACTTAGCCTGCACTTTGAACACAAAAACTAAACAGCTTGTTCTAAAGAAGTTCCAACAAACCCATCCAGGTGCTAATTTTTTCAGAGGCATTATATCGGCACCAAATCTGTACAGATACTTATGTGGATAATAAAATACATCTTTCAACCCAAATACAATACCCACTCCTGTTCTCTAAATCACAGAAATACTAGAACAATTCAAAGAAAAATGAGGAAAATTGTGTAATATCAGCAATGTTATTCCCAAAATATCTGACTATACATTCTGTTAACTGCATTTATTTTAATGTGATAAAGGTGTTTAAAGTATGCTGAGCACTTCATGAACCTTGTATTACAAAGCACATGCAATATTAAAATCTTATTTTCCACAATATAAATTTCCACACTGACAGAAGCAATTCTTCTTTAGAAAAGAATTTTCTGACAAGTTTTGAAAGCTCAGATGCAGATGCACTTATCTGTCCTCTAAAGCCAAGATAAACAACAGCATAAGCTTTTTTGCATGCATGACTGATTTTCAAATCATGCCTTCAAATAAACTAATAATTTATACATAACTAGAAACATAGAAAAATGTCCCTAATTCACATTACTGCCTGAAAAATCACTGCCAATGACTAAGTCAGAAGAACAATAAAAATACATTAAAAATACTCAAACAGCCTTGATATATGCGTCATAAAAAATGGTTTGTACCTACAGTTTATCTTCAGTTTAATTTCCATTACTTAGAACAATACATCATTAGTATACTAGTCAACTTACTATGCTACAGTCTTGTAAGAAGTGTTAGTAGAAATCTGAACCATATATATTTTCCTTAAGGCCTAAAAACCAAACAGACAAACAATACAATAGTTGAGAGTATTTAAATAATGTAGGTCAAATTAAACAAAAAATATGCTGGGTCAAACCAAACCATCTCATTTATCCAAAATTACTGAGATTTTTCTCTGTCTGAATTTCATTCTTGTTTTGTACCACAGATTTTGTGAAACCTTTTAGTTATAGTAATTGAAAAAGATCTGAAAAAGAAGCAAGAGGAAATACATGTATCATAGACAAAAGCCTGTATTGAGATGCTATATCAAGACAAAAAAAAATAATAGAAGGACTGTGGTGGTTTGTCCTTAGCTGGCTGCCAGATGCCCACCCACTCAATATTCTTCCTTAACAAGACAAGGGGTAGAAAATAAGGATGCTCGTTTTTTGTTGCCATGAGCAAAACAGGCTTTACTTGGGGAAAATTCATTAAATTTATTGCCATTTTAAATGGAGTTGGATGGTGAGAAACAAAGTCAAAAACTGGAACCCATTTGCTTCTTCATTCCCAGCTCTGCTGCCTCCCCCATATCACAGCGGTGGAGCAAGGGTGAGAATGGGTCTGTGGGAAGTCCATGGCAGCACCTGCCTGCCACTCCCCCATTTCACTTTTCCCCTACTCCAGTGCCTGGTCCTCCATGGGTACAAACAGAAATCTGCTTCACTGTGGTCTCTCCAGAGGCTGCAGGGAAACCTCTGCCATGGCACCTGAATCACACGGCTACAAACTGGCTTCATAACCAGGACTCTCAATGCTGCAAAATTCACTTGGAAAGCGGGGCAACAAAGTCACTTGTGATTTGTCAAGGTCAGATGTTGCAACGTCAATGGGTCAGATGTGGCTCATCTCAATTTCTCTGTCAGTTTCTATGCTCAAGGCAGGTATTCTTAGGTTAGTGCTGTGACTGATCCTGAAACATGGAAAAAGGCTATATCTTGCTATTTTAGAAAACATTTTGCTTTCAATAGACCTCTTCATTTTAACTGAATCGATTATAAAAGTATGTGTACGTGAAATTTCTATCAATAATCTTAAACAGATAAAGTAAGAAGTCATAGTATGGGGGACATGAGAAGAGTTTTGTTGTTGACATACACAATAATTGATTAGGTTTCTCAGCTTCTGTTGCTAGAAATTCTAATGTATTCCCTTCGGATTACTACTTAGCTTTCATTTCCTTTCAACTTTTGCCTCTGGATAAGCTCAACTATTCCCAAGAAGAAACACTGATCAAGTACATTTGTCATGCGAACAACTATAATAAGGTAATTCATCATGGTCTGTCAGAGTCTTATTCCAGGAAGACTGCTGCATTTTTATCCTTACTTAAAAATCTGCTGTCACTCCTGCCGAAAATTTTGGTAGACACTTTGGACATGTTTAAAAGCCCTTCCAAACCAATAGTGGCAGATAATTAAGTTATCAGCTGTCAAAGTCTTTTTTCACTCTCTTCAATGTTTATGACACCATGAACCTTTCTGGATGGTTTAATCTGACCTGTTCAGAATGTGTGATCCCTTGTTCCTTCTCTTTTTCTTTCTTTAATGGTAGCCAGTGACCAATATAATTCACTACAACAAATTAAGCTTTTCTGGAGAGTCTAACCGAGCAATTTTGTTTCCTTTACAAGGTCTGAACTCAACCACTTCCAGCAATCCATTCTTCAGCACTGCAGTGGCAAAAGAGCTACCTGAAGGAAAAGCAAGCTAGATTTTAGGTTTCCAAATGGAAGAAGAATAAACTAATACTGGCCCAGAGCTGCATGTGGATGAAGATGGGAGTTGTTATTTAGGCAGTCAGTAATGCTTAACTTTTTCCTATATTCTCCAAAGTTGAACAATTCTTTTGTGCAAGACTGGCACTTCACCTGCACGTGGGGTGCAAAATTCTGCTTTTTGTTCACATAAAACAGGACATGTAGCTCTAGCACTGGTGAACAATCTCACAATTTGGGAGGGAAAAAAAAAAAAAA
>NDXB01006677.1:52462-63572 GCA_002631895.1 Agapornis roseicollis | reverse complement strand
CTGGGAAAAAATCACACAAATTGGGAGGGAAAAAAAAAAAAAAAAAGAAAAACAAACACTGGGAGAGAAGTTCCGTTTTCATCTTCTAAAACAGCATTAACAATAGCAAGGAGAAAATTAACTCAGTCTTGCCGATCTATTGTCTCACAGACAAACAGGGCATAGTTTTAATCCTTGCACCTTGTCCATTAGCAGTGTAAGCCTAATGACAAAGTGATCTTAAAAAGCTAGAATCAATTTCTGCTTCAGTCACAGCAGTCAAAAAGGCAGGGAGAGAAATTAAATCCAATAAACAAAATTAAAAGTAACATCAGCTAAACCTATGAGTAGATACATACAGTAGATTGCTAGCAATGCCATGCAGTCTGTGTGTAATTGGTTTGTTAACAGCATTTCATTTATGAAAGATGAAGCAGAATGTCATAAGATTTATCCTGAAGCAAGGCTTCATCAAGTGTGAAAGATGGGGATTCAGTATCAGAAGATGAATGAGCACTGTTCCTAATGCTGTGGAAAAAGGAAGAAGCCCTGATAGCTCTAGGTGAAGAAAGGACCATTCTTAATGCTTACTTGACTTCTATTAATAGGTCTTAGATCAAAATGACATTTATTACAACTAAAAAGTCTTGATATGCAAGAAGCCAAGACAGCATTATTTCAGTCTGCAAAACACCCCACCTTCCAATCACTGTTTGTACTCATCTCATATGGAAGAGACACAATTAATTAAAAAAGGACAGATACAGACTCATGCAGTCAGAGATTCTCGCGTGCTTTGAATTAAGAAATTTTGTAACCATTTCACCTGGATTTAGAGTTTCTAAAGTTTGGTCACCGAGATTTGAGGAAAAGGAGATTCAGGGGTTATAGGAAACATTATTTTCACAACTAGTATTTAAGTACTATCATGCTCAGCCCTTGTTCCTAGTCTTCTTACATATATCACAAACAGGGTAACTTCTAACTGTGGCTAAGAATTTACAGAAATTAGATTTGTAATGAAGATTCGTACATAATTACTATTGAAGCATGCAGCTCATATTGCAAATATTAATTCTAAATCAATATAACTTCATCATCCAGCACTTACTTTGAGAGACAAACTTTTTACTAAAGTAGCAGCAGAACTTAGTATTTTTAGCCATATATTCTACCTTGCTCAGTTTCCTTCCCCTGAAGCAATGGTAAAAGGCAAAACCTAACAGGCCTCTCTTGGTTGACGAGAACCCACCCAAGACAGATCTGCACCAGCAGCCTGTGTGACAGGTGCTCTCCATAATTACCTTCACCATCTCTCTCCATTTCACATGCAGCAAGTGTGAAAATGAGAGCTGCTTATGTCTGATGTGTATCTATACAATTGTATAGATTACTTAAGAATAGTACTATGGCTGTCTTGACTGTCCAACTCTCATGTTAAGTTTCCCCCCTTCACTGCCCATATTCTCTCACCACAAGCTCCAAAGCTGGATCACTGCTTGCCCACTCTGTGATTCCAGGTTTGAAATAAAATGAATCATAGAATCATAGAATGGTTTGGGTTGGAATGGACCTTAAAGATCATGTAGCTCAACCCCGCTTCCATGGTCAGGGACACCTTCCACTAGATCAGGATGCACAAAGCCTCCTCCAACCTGGCCTTCCAGGGATGGGACATCCACAGCTTGTCTGGGTACCCTGTAGCAGTGTCACATCACCTTCACAGTAAAGAGCTTCTTTCTAATATCTAATCTAAACCTACCATACAAAGTAAATGTTCTAAAAACCTTGACTGTAAATAGCAGGCCCTCTCTGGTTTCAGCTCTTCCTCATCCCATGACCAAGTGCAGTGGCACATTTTCTTCCTGGAGCCACTCACTAGCCAAGGAAAAAGCTCAGAGGTGCAAAAGAAAGCAGCTCCTGACTGAGTGTTAATGGCTTTATCCCAGTATATCCACCTAAAATGGTAGAGCCTGTAATTTTAATTTCAGAGGTTTTTGTTTCATTGGTTTTAATAATCTAGCTGCCCTTACCAGTCGCAACTAGCCTGAGCTGCAGGCAGTGCTAAGAAACAGAATCAATAATTTTGGGCAAACATTTCAAAAGACCCAAAGAAGAGCTGAGTGGTTATATTCCACTTGATGATGATATTCTAATTTCTTTATATTCTGACTAAAAAATCTTAATGTCTGGTATGTTGTAACCATTCTGTATTAGGAAGAACCTTCTCACTCATATGGCTGTCATGAAAATTTGCCAAGTCTCTAATGAAGGCAATTGGCTGGAGTACATAGAATGAGTCAGAACCCCGGTTTACGCTTTCAAGTAACATTAATTTTTGGTGTGAAAGCCATACCAACATTACAGCACAGCCAAGCATAGTTCTTATTGCCAAAGGGATCTGGAGACCATGACAACCAATTTCAGGACGCTGGATTTTAAACTGGAGGCACTCCTATCTCAAAACAATCATTCTATCCAGGGAGTTAAAAAGACAGACTAAACAATGTGAGGCCATAAAATGTTTGACCTCTTTCCTACAATCCGATAAATTAGGGTGCCAAAGAAGTATACCACTATGAAACTGATGAAATTATGAGGCTGATGAAAAGGACTCCAATACAAGTGGGAAACATTTCATTTCAGATTTCCTGAGGGAATTCTTGACACCAGATAGACTGAATTTCTACTCAACATTTCTCTGTGTGTGACCAACATTAGTTATAATTATTTCTGACAGTTTGTCTATCATGCTGGATACTTGGAGGAAAGTACGAGTCTCCTTATATGAAAGGTGAAAAGAATGAAGATCATATTAAGATGCCAGAAATAATCAAACCACATGTTCTTACAAACTTTAAAACCCATAAATGATCCCATAAAACCACTTGCAATTACCAGTGTTGACAGAAATCTTCTTTTTAGCTATGAATGCCAACTATCAGCATCTTAATTCTGGCATTTTAACTCCATCAGTTGATTGTGTATGCTTGCTCCAGAGTTAACATCAGTAACTGTCAATTGTCTGATAACAATGAGTATATCAGTAACAGACAATTAATGAGGGTGACTTACCTGAGGAACTGAGCCCAGTCATTTCCTAACTGTTTGGTTTTGAGTGGGTGGCAAAGTAGTTTGCTAGAGTTATCTTTAACCTCTTCTTGAAGGTCATGTTTGTATCATAGTAAAACTTACTCAGCTTTTTCGAAAGAATACACCAATTAGTTAAAATCAAAAGCTTTGGAAAGCACAAATTACATTCTCTCTCTT
This sequence comes from Agapornis roseicollis, assembly GCA_002631895.1. Classification (NCBI taxonomy): domain Eukaryota; kingdom Metazoa; phylum Chordata; class Aves; order Psittaciformes; family Psittacidae; genus Agapornis; species Agapornis roseicollis. The sequence continues at coordinate 60,323 of NDXB01006677.1, read as the reverse complement.
CCCATTTTACTGGGACAAACACCATGTGACAGTCTCAAGAAAAACAAAACAAAGTATTTTCTTATCTTAATAGAATTTTACAACAGCAATGAATGCTTCAGAAATGCTATTAAGGAGAAAAGCTAAATAGCACAAGATTATAAATTATATTTCCATATTAAGCAAAATAAGTACAAGGTAATTTATTGCTATATGCAAACCTGTAACTCAGTGGGTAGAGGTACAAGACTGCAAAAATTATTTTAAAATGTGTTTCCTCTGAGAAGTATTGTTTTATGAAATACTAACATATCAATGCATTTCATAGAAACCACAGATACATTAAAATAATCTCTTTTCTCGCTATTTCTACACATAATGCATTTAATGAGCAACGCTGTGGCTGTAGCCACTCTTCAATATATGCAAAGAAGTATAAAATAAGCAAACGTATTCACTGGGCAGCAGAAGCTTGCCCAGTGCCCACCCAGCCCCATGCCTACAGCTCTCCTTCCTCCCCAGGTACTGCCACCCACCCAGACACAAGAGCACTCCAAAAGCAACAATCATCCCGCTTCAGGAGAGCACTGAAGTCTCTGCGCAAGACTTTCAGCTTCTCCTGCATGAAGCCACAAGAGGAGTAGTACCCCACTGCCAGTGCCAGGCCCAAGACAGCTGCACTGAGGACATCGTGCTGCAGATTTTATTCTTTGCTCCACTAACTTCAGATTTACACAGCTCTTCATTTTTCATTTTGAAGGAAGCAGGAGGAGTTATTTCAAGACCAACAAGCATTACTGTTGCTGAATAAAAGCTGTTGGTGGCATGGGCTATTTATTACAATTTGTCTTATCACACACATATATGTGCAAAACAATGAGTATTTTTATCATCTACAGTTATTGAGCTTAATATTCATCACCACAGAAGCTAATGCTTAATTTTAATCTGGCTTTAAATACTTCCTTAAAAATAACCTTTCTCTTAATGTCCCCTTTTTGAAAGTTTCAGTCACTTGAGAACTTCATTTTACTTGTTAAGCTGCCCTTGATGTGACTTCTAAAACATAAAATCCAAAAAATAAAAAGAAATTAAATAGAAATCTTAAGCTTTCATGTATCAGAATATATATATGAAGGCAAGAAGAGCACTAGGTCTTTCCATTTTGACAGTTACCATTAAAGGGTGAAGTCTTCAGAAGCAAAGAAGAATAAAAAGAAGAGCATACCCTAATTATTACAAAGTAGCTCACTTAAAGATGTGTAATGGTAGTTTTACAAGAACAGAAAGAAAGCCTGCAATGCAGCTTGTTTAGTACAAATGAACATATTAAGTGTTTCAACCAGAAAAAAAAAGATCGAGTATCTCCATTCTCTAGACTTTCTTCTTATAGAAGAGATTTTCAGAAGTATCATTCTTACTGAACTGTATTTTAAGATCAGAAGGATCTTTATTTCTCCTAACTGCAATCTGAGATAAAGAAATTACCAGAAATCATCTCTCATGTGTAAAGATACTGAATAGCTCTAGAAGCTATTTTATGATCTGTATTTTCAACACAGAAAATAGAAGAGTAATAAATGCAAGAGTAATAGTAGGTTTTGGAAACAAATATTCTCATTAAAGACTTAGCTTTATCAAAAATGGATTAGTGGACAGTGGGGAAAATGTATGTCATTACTGACTTTTCCTATGAACCAAGTGTAAAGACGTAATTCAGCAATTTTTTAGAAATAACATGTAGCTGCTGTTGTACTGATTAATGGAAAAGGCACTGTGTGTTCTGATACAGGATTATCCTTCTAAATGCACTGAATACCACAAGGGTCTCACTGTGCTTACTAAACTGAGAAGCAGTGTCCTTTCACAGCATAGAAAACAAGATCGCCATCTGTTTCTTTGCAAATTCTTTATCCTAAGAGATTGTTGTTAAAGCAAAAAAGTTCTGACAATAAAATAGGAAAAATGTAATTTAAAGTTGTTAAAATAAAAATAAATAGAAGATGAAGATGGATGATGGTGGGTGGTCTGGCAGCCTGTCTGAAAGCATACGGCTTTATCTAAGACCCACTGAAGTTAGGAGAGGTTTCTGGTTTTCTAAAGAGACTTCAGTTACAGACAAGGACCTACATAAGTCATTCAGATTGCAGAAAGAGTGATCTTGTTATCACTGTTTATGGGTTCTTTTGTTATTTATGGGTATAAAAGTTTGTTATTTAAATATTGTGACATTTCCAAATACATTACATGTTACCATAAACTCCAATTTATAGCACAACAAATTGCTTCAAGCAATGATGGATATGTGGCAAGTGGAAGCTGAAGGTGTCTAAGGAGTATATGGATGCCAGCTTGTTAGCTGAGGTAAGAGGCTGAGGCAATGAACACTGTAAGCTTGAATAATGAGGAGCTTGGTTTCAGGGAAGGCTGAGAGATTTCAGGATGCTGATGAGAAAGAGGAGTAGAAGCAAACATTTGTGGGTTTTAGAGGGTCTGGACATATTGAGGTAAACCAGGAGCTTACAGTAAGAACCTGGTTTTATGAAGGCACTGAGAAAGGAGGTACTGAGTAATTAGGCAGTAGCCAGACACCTTAGAAAGATCTGGAGCTGGTCTGGACAGCAGACAATAAGGGCTCGTGGACAACCACCAGTAGCAGATTACCAGGCCTCCTGACAAGAACATTTTCAGAGCCCTTTTAGGAGGATTAAAAAATGAAATGCTAAGAATAGACTAATTACTACAACAACAGCTATTTTTAGTGTGATTACTGAAATACTGGAGTAATGTTTCCTCAGTCAGCTCTTCAAAAGGAGTTGCTGCTTCTATTCCTTCTCGCCCCCATAATGCCACTTAACTTTTTATCAGTATAAGCACTTGTGTGGCTGCACACTGAATACCAGGGAACTAATTCAGCTGAAAGTCTTGCATTCAGCTCATAATCTTGCCCTGTAAATACTGTAACTCAAGGCAAGTTATTATGCAAAGGTATAGGTGCACAAGGCAGCAACCACTTTCCATGAGGCATGCATGTAAGGAACAAGTAGATGTGCAAAGACTTAAAGAACAGCCAGAAAAATCTGAAGAAGTCAAGCCTCTTCTGCTATCCAATAAAGCTAGGATAGACTGTATCTTCTTCAAGACTGAAACTTAAATGACCGCCATCTCTACTCAGTATTATTCACAACACAAGCTTGCTAAAAATTGCCTATTAAGATTACCACAATGAGATTCCTTTTCCTGGTTTTGGTTCAAGGACCTATTTACAGTTAACTCTGGAAGAAGATCTGCAATTTTTTGTTCTACACCTGACTAACTCATAGGCCAGAAGTAAATGAGAAATTCCATGCAGTAAGAGGTACCAGGTTTAGTAGGGGAAATTGCATTTCCCCTTTAAAATGCTGACCTTTTAAATATATTGAAGCCACAAATTTTTGGTTTAAACTTGTGTGATCTTGTAAATCAGGCAATCTCTACTATAAAAGGTGTGAGCAATTTTCAGATACACAAGCCTGTTTTACTACCCTACCATTAACTTTTTACCATTTACACAGTTCTACTCATACGACATTTGAAGCTGGCATTATGAACAACAGGAAAAAAAAATGCAAACAAACTCTTTCTTCATCTCTTGCCAGCTAAGTCACAGAAACCCAGAAGTTTATAATCCAAGCTTAGCAGATTTTCACTACAGATGAATTATATTCTCTCCTCTTGCTTCACTTTTCAGTTGTGAACAATATCCCATGTGCAGTGCAGAAACCCTATCAATAATAGGAGACAAAACAACAATGGCAGCATCATTTAGAATTCTACTCTTATGTTCACGTGTTTTTTCAATTTAAGATTTCATTGGTGGCAACCATATTATAAGCACTATCAAGTAGCCTTAAGAAAAAGGGAGAAAGCCTCAATTTGCTTACAGAACAAATTAGGCCTTGGCTAATATATATTTCTTCACTTGAACTAAAAATATACTTGAGGTCTAAACTGATGACTTCTTTAAGAGAAATGAGTGTTGTCTTTACCATGTAGCCATTAACTACTCGGTCAACAGTGATCAGAACCCTTCTGAACTTTAGCTGTGCATACTGTAAACTGTAACACAAGTTCACGTAATGAAATGTCCTCTTGTTCTACAACAGCAGATAGTGCTCAAAAGATGTGTGTATATATATATATGTATATAGACATTTCCCTGTCCTTGCATCTTGTCACTGCAAAGCATTGCATTTACCCCAGTGAATTACTCCAATGAATTACGTCATCGTGTTCACATTTATGATTGTCAAAAAAGTGAGGTAGAGAAATACAAAATACAGAGCCTGAAGCTGAAATCCTAAATGTTGTTAACTGCCTATAACAGACTGACTACCTGCAGTTCTAGCTTGTTAAAACACAACCTGATTGGTGCCTCATATTCTTCTCCCCAGTCCCAACCCAAACAGACCCCAAATCATTTAAAATTACCAGGTCTCTAGTTATAGTGACTAACTTACATTTTCAAGTGCTGACCAAAGCACTTTTAACATTATAAAGAGGCAGTATGGATTATTAAAATAGTATCATGACATAGTCCTCCTTAGAATGAAGGATGTAGAAGAATTAGAGGCTATGTAATTAGAGCACGGAAGGAAGATCAAGAGAAAGGTCCCAGAATAGCAAGTCTATACAGTGCTGTGGGAAATTATTTGTCCTGTTCTGGAAGTGGTCTAGCCGCATTAACATCCTGCTGTGCTATGCCAATAAACCTTTTGAGGCTAGACTGCCCTGAGTGTGACTGGATAATAAGTGACTCAGCTTGGGTTGGGAATTGACAAGCCTTAAATCTTGCATTTCTGAACACTCTGTTCCAGAGCTGAAACAAGCAGCTTAATTCTGCTTCTGCCTTACATTAGTTCTATAAAAGCTTTTCTGTGATCAAATTTAGTTGTGGTGATATGCCTCTATCACAGACAGGATCCATTTATTGCTAAGCTTCAGCATGAAAAGTGATCAGCTGCAGTCTCTGACTCAGGTTTTCTAGAAAATCTTTTAGGAAGGACTTCTCTTGGAAAAGGATTCCACAAAGATTTAGTTTCTATGTTCACAGGGAGAACAGTGATGGGGGACATTACTCTGGGATCTGCTACAGATCACCCAATCAGGAGAACTCTGTGGATAGGAACAGCCTCACGCTCACAGGCCCTTGCCCTCATGGAGGACTTCAGCTATCCCAGTATCTGTTTGGAGGGAGGGACAGTATAGCCTGGCACAAGCAATCCAGGAGACTCTTCAATTGTGTGGAAGACAACTTCCTCATGCAAGAAATACAGAAGCTGATATGGAGAGGTGCGTCAGGGACTGTAGCAACAGGACAAGGGGTGATGGGCTCAAACTTAAAGATGCTAAGTTCAGATTAGATATAAGGAAGAAGTTCTTTACTGTGAGGGTGCTGAGGCACTGAAACAGGTTTCCCAGAGAAGTGGTAAATGGTAAATCCCTGGCAGTGTTCAAGGTCAGGTTGGACAGAGCCTTGGGCAACATGGTCTGGTGTGAGGCGCCTCTGCCCATGGCAGGCCATTTTGACCTAGATGATCTTAAGGTCCTTTCCAACCCAAACCATTCTAGCATTCCCTGATTCTCACTGTACAGAAGGAAAAAAACACAAAACAATAGCTTTTCTAGACTCTCCATATTTACTTACAAACCCCTGCTACCTAAGCACCATAAATCAGAGCTCTTGGTTTGTAGTCTAGATTTTCTAAGCCTCAGCTGAAAGTAAAGAGAGTGATTTTCACAATTTCTTATCCCAATTGCACTTAACGTAGCCCTAATATGCAGATGTGTTTAAATCATATCACATCTGTAAGTGCTTCCTTGGTGTCGCTCACCACTCTTGACTGCAGTGCAAAATACAGTCAAAATTGCTAAGCATGTTCCCTCTCCTCCTCTTTATACAGTTCCCAGCTTCTCTTCTGAGACAGGAGGCTCTTATCACTTGTACCTGCATCCAGCATTCTGCCCTCCCCAAACTGTCAATGTCCAGCCAAATAACCTGGCAATCAATTTTGTCAAAATGCCTTTTGTCAAAATGCTAGACAATCTTTCAGCTGGTCACAAACACTTGGCAAAGCTGTTGTCTTCCTTGGCCAGATGCATTAGTATATCCACTATACTGCCCAAGTGGACCTATTCAAATGCCAATGAGCTTTTTAATCTTTTCACTGGCCCTAACCACTTATTGCCTATCATAAACAATGGCCACGGAAATGGAGAATACCATTAGTAAAAGGTTAACCCTTGGAGATCAAGTAAGAAGCAACACACACGTATGCACACATGAAATAGCAAGGTAAACAATGTCATGGTGTTTCATAAAAGTAATACAAAAAATTGCTTTTGGTTTTGAAGCTTTGATTATGCACACAAATAAAAATGACAAAAATCTGGTAGTGTTATTCTGGTAAAAGAAACACAGAAGGCTTTGTGTGCCTTGGAATAAAGGAAGGCATAAAACTTCCACATAAACTCTTGGGATACTATAAAAAAAGCAAGTTTTCAATTTCTGACCCTGAATGCTCTCAGTAAGTATGTCCTGCTTGTTCAGCCTATAAATTTCCAAGGTTATTTGGAAAGCAAAGAACAAAAGGAGTGCTTCTCATGAGAAAAAACTCCTGTGTAGCAACAAGGAAGAAATTCTTCCTTTTGGAACTCTTCCAGACATTATTGCCCATACAACTTAAAAATTTTAATAGGCTAAAGCATTATATGTACCTTATTTTTGAATACGTTTAAAATTCAGTTTGATTAAAGTCCAGTGAGCCATAGTTTGGGATATAGCCATAACTTCACTTGCAGTTGTGAAAGATGTTGCTAGATATGAGCTATGGAACCAATTAGAGCACCAGTTCAGTCTGAGGAAAAATGAGCATCTATATATAGCATGCTTGCATCACATAAAAGAAAAAGCAGGCTTACACATAAACCCAAACTAGAACATCAACACAAAAATGAAACTGGATATTCAAGGAAGCCAAATGAAATACCTGTAAATATATTGTGCAGAGGACTTTACGCTGAGCATTTTAATTATCCAACAAACGAAAGCCAGTAACCAGTTTACAAATGATATATTGCACAAAATACAACTGAACTATCTAGTACCAGTATAAAATGAAATTAAATCTCTTTGTCATTTCTCCCCCCCTCCTCCCCTTACGGACTGAAACCATTCAAGTAATTTACCTACACAGACTCCCCACCTATATGCAACTGCTTTGAAAGAAAATGGTGCAGTAAAAAGACAGGCAACAAGACTGAATCCAAATACGGTTTTGTTGTTTCTGAAAATATAACATTGTGATGGGGCTCCAGTGACCACAAGAAACAAACATAAAAATGGTGATCCAAGACCATTCAGACCCGTTTTTGCCCAAATATCTGTTCACAGTTCAGTTACCAGTTAGATCACTTCCCTCAGAGTCATGAAATGTTATGGTGCACCTTTTACTTTCATCAGTGACAGCACTCCAACATGCTACAAAGACAGAAGAAGCATTGATGTTCTAATGTCTACTTTTTTTTAGCATTTTTAATGCTTTCCAGCCTCTTTTGAGGTAAAACTTTCTTCCAGCTCACAAAGGCAGCTAATGACATTGATTGCTCATGAGGGCACTTGTAATAAAATCTTAGAATCATAGAATAGTTAGGGTGGGAAAAGACCTTAAGATCATCTAGTTCCAACCCCCCTGCCATAAGCAGGGATACCTCACACTAAACCATGCCACCCAAGGCTTCGTCCAACCTGGCCTTGAACACTGCCAGGGATGGAGCACTCACAAACTCCCTGAGCAACCCATTCCAGCATCTCATCACCCTCACAGGAAAGAATCCTTTTAAC
>NDXB01006677.1:0-46739 GCA_002631895.1 Agapornis roseicollis | reverse complement strand
GGAAAAAAAAAAAAAAAAAAAAAAATAACATGGTCTCTGGAAAATGATAGTAATGAGTACTTCCTACAAAATACAACTTACCTATCGTAACTCTAATAATGCAGGGAATGAATAATCCAAATTCTATAAACCAGATGAGAAATAAAAGAATGGGAATCTTCTCCATTTCCTCCACTGGCAGTCATACACACATTTAGGAAAATGAAAATAAAATGGGAAGATGGGAATGATGGGAAAGGAAAGGAAGGGAATGGAAGGGAAGGAGAAAGGAGAATAGTGGAAGGAGAAACTTTAAAACTGGTGACAAAATGAAAATCAAGATCACTCTGTGGCAGAGCCTATAAAGAGCTATTATAAGCCCTTTTTCATTTTTTCTAGAATTTGAGGACTCGCAAGTTACACCAAAAAAAAAATCTGCTTCTCATGTAAATACATGCCTCAGTTGCTCAGTGAGAAGGGAGAAGGGTCCTCTGGCCAGGACCCAGCTTGTCAATGCTATTATTCAAAACCACCTCCACGTAAAGTAAACATAAACATTCACTGAAGCAGTACTGGGAATCAGGATCATTGTCACTGCCAAAGGAGCCTAATTCACAACAGGCCAGAAAAGGAAATGCTATCCATTCTCCCCTTCACCCTACAAAACTGGCTGCAAATTGCTCTGGGTTCAGCATCAGAGAGTAGAAAAGCCCAACCCCAGCCTCACTTAGCTACCCAGACTGCAGACTGAGGTTACAATACTCATTAGAATGACACCCGGCTCACAAATACTCATTCATGAAAAACTTAATGCAAAAATGTCCAGTCATCCTCTGAAATCAGAGGCAGGATTTGAAAGCAAGGAGGATGAAGGTAAAAGGAACTGCAGCCTGCTATTGATCAGTACACATAGGAAAATACTAGTTATTTTGTAGCAGCACCTCAATGTGACTTATTATCCTCTTTCATCTCCTTGTACTCTCTTACCTCCAGGCAGCTCCCTCTTACCCTCTGCATTGTTATTGCCATCCTGAGCTTGTATCATTGACTGTCCAAGGGCTAACTCCAGCAGCAATGGAATGAAACCCAAGCAACCCGCACTATAACACCTGAGTCTGGGAGCAATGTGTGGATGCCCCCAAACAAGTTAAACTGTGCCCTAACCCCACTCCGAAAAGGTTACTAACACTTCTCCTGACTTGCAAGAAAAGTCAGCTCTTTCTGCTTGAGTGCTTTACCAAGATATCTGAGCTAAACAGCATCCTTTGACAATGATCGGCAAGATGTCTTCAAATTGACACTTATACCAGGAAAAAAGAAATGCTTCTGGACCTTCTTCATTATCTTTTTTTCCTACTCCCCTCATCTCTTTCTCATGTTTTTCTTCCCAATAGAGAGAAAATTCAGTGTTATTCACTGACTTTGAGGTGTATTTTATTGGTCAGCATGTCCAGTTTTCTGTTTAGTGTGTAGGAAAAGTAGAACATCTTTACATTGCAAAGTACAAATACATTTAATCCCAGAATTCTCTAATTCTAGATATGCACTTTGGCCTTGAAGCCAGCCATTTTATGATTAAGATATATCAATGCAAAATGTAAGTAAAAAGGAGACACCAATGTTCAAAATAATCTCATGCAAGTCTGAGACCCTTCTTCTCATCTATTCCAGTGATTTCCCTTGCACTTATTCACAGTCTCGTGGAAAAAATGCATTATGCAGCAGAAATAGTAAAGTAAAATTGAGGTCTGTGGCTACATAAAAAGGAAAACTATTTCTAAGAGACTACGATTTTGCATACTGACAGAAGAAGACAATCTCTAATAATGAGCACTGATACTGTGTATGCTGTGAATAAAAGATTCTCTGGCATACCCCTTAGATTCACTGAAATAAACCTACAGTTAGATGTTCGCAGTTTCTAAGAATTCTTATAGATGCTTATGAAGAGGAAAAAAAGTTTGGCCCAAGATATAAGAAGTTCTTTGCTATGAACGTAGTGAGGCACTAGAACAGGTTGCCCATGGAAGTTTTGGCTGCCCCATCCCTGGCAGTGCTCAAGGCCAGGCTGGACAGGGCTTGGAGCAATCTGCTCTAGTGGAAGCTGCCCTTGCCCATGGCAGGGGGCTGGAACTTGATGAGCCTTAAGGTCCTTTCCAACACGAACTATTCCAGTATTCTATGGTTCTATGAAGTGATTCTGGACATTTTATTCATTAGAGAAAAAAGTACGCTAGAATTACGGGGGATACATGTTACTTACACAAAAGACATAGAGGCACATGGGACTCCTTTTGGTCAGTATATTTTGTTACATTTACATGTTCAACTCAAAATTTTACTTCACGATTATGTTTTATGGGTTGGGTTTCTTTTTAATTAAAACAAGAACAAAACCAAAAAACACCTAGCTTTGAAAAGCAGACACTTCTGACAACAAGCCCAAGGATAACATAGACAAATATGAAGCAAAACAAGATAGGAGATGCTTCGAGAAACAGTGGCTTCTTCCTTTTCTCGTTTATAGCAAGAACATCAATCTCCCTGCCAGCAGATGATCTCCATCATTTTCTGCCACCACACAGTAAGATTAGGGAGCCTTTTCTTCTCAGATGGCTGCCAAGCACATTCCATCCAGTAGAAAGGATGAAGCTACTGAGTCCTTTCTTGCCCACTCGGCTATCCTGAACCAGTTTCTCTAACCCTGCACCTATCTGTTCTCTCTGTAATTTGGTCTGTATATATAGGTATCAGATGTAATTATGTAGAATGTAAAAAACCCCTTGATTTTGCCCCTGTCTTGCAGGCAGCAGGAACAAGTTTCGAGATTGAATTAGCAGTATTTGAGTACAACCACTAAATATAACTTCTCTCCAAAAATTGTGATCAAGAAGCTCAAGGAAAAAAAATTCTTTTTGACACTAATGTTATATTCTAGTCTGCTTCTCTGTACTTCTATATGCAGCAGTCAATGATTGAGGCTGGGAAATTAAGAAGTTAATACTAGTTGATTGCCAGGAACTGAAGTACACGTTTCCAAAAGCAAAAACAAAACCAAACCAAGAACACTGGGATACCGTGCACTACAAAACCAGTGCTATGAGTAATAAATCTAGATCTTATTTAAGTGTAAGTAGCTGAAGTTCTGAATACATTTGGGTTGAATATCAGATCATTTCTTTTGAAATCAAAAATCTTCATCAACATGAAGCTGCTGAACATGTCTTTAATTTCTTTAGGCAATCTCGATCTCTGCTTGCCAGGTAATGAGAAGGACCAACTGCTAGTTACTCACTTGCAGACTGATTTTTATTAAGCACAGTATTCTTATACTAAAGGCTAACAATTTTCTACATCAACCAAGCAAATGTTAGATTTCATGGCCTTCTGAATCCTACACACATTTCCTTCCCACAGTAGATGGAGGAATTTCCAAAGCTGAAAGCTATTCTGAGCTGCTTCCAGAGCCTCTCTTTGTAACACCTTCTTAAATGTGATTTCCTAATCACTATGCAGAAGATTTCACTGCCTAATTAAAGCACTGGTGCAGTGATGAAGATAAAGAATACAGAGCAGGGCTGCAAGCTAATCTATAAGCAAAACACAGGAGCTACTTGTCAAGAGTAAGGGCATATTTTATCGACAGCTGGGTCCAATCAGGATGAGTTATGTAGTGAAGGTTTAATATTAATGTATTTCAGTCTTTCCCATTACTTACTCGTTATACTCACCCAGGGTATTTCCAATTCTCTCACTTTTCCTTCGTATTGTAACATATTAACCCCTCTGAAAAAAACAGGGTTTTATCATTACAGACTTTTACAGACAGTACTTGACAGAGCTGTAGGTCTCAGCACTTAAAGATTTTGGCCCAGCTGGGTGTATAAGTCTTGGTAATGAGTGAATCTGCAGGCCAAATCCACTACTAGGACCTCTGAAACATTCTTTTCCTTTACATACCTCTCCTCATATATATATGTATTTCAAAGCACAAGTCTCTTTCTACTGTTGTTCCCAAAAATGTTACAAATATTGAAACAATTACAGATCAATAATAGTATACACCAACGAAGCTATTTAGTGTTATGCAAACCAACCTCCACACAGGTCATCTATTCCCCCTTGTGGGATCCCACCCGTTTACAGCAGAACTGCTACCTGAGAAAGGTACACCTCACATCTGATATGGGACCTCACAGCTCTAGAGAGGAGGAAAGAGGCAATAACCATAGAAAATAATCTTATGCCTGAAACTGGCAAAGACTCTCCTACCTACGTACTGTAATCAAAACATGGAAAATCAAATTCCTCTTCATGGCTACTAATTGCCTGATCCTTATTTGAGGGCAATCAATTTGAGACATCTGGGACACAATCTGCAGACATGGAGCATTCAGAACAGCAACACAAACAAGGGAAATGCTGTTTATCAGCACATAAAGCTATACACAACCAAGCCCTAGGCATGTCAAACTGAGGACCCAAGTGGTGCTTTTTAATTGTTGGACAATTACCATGCCTGAGTTTACCCTATACAACTTAAAGATAATAGTAATATGAGTTGCAATCACAAAGGTGTTTTAAAGCTGAATTTGTCAGTGGTTTATAAATCATTAGGGCTTAGATATATAAATGGACATGTATTTTACAACAAAATTATCTTGCAGCAGGAACATTTTGGTTTGCTTCCACACAAGCTACAAGGTGCTCATGCTCTCTCTTCCTCTCTCCTCTCCCTCTTTTGGACACTTTGAAGTCTTGCACTGGGAACACAGCTGGCTGTCAGGACATCCTGCCTACTGGGCCTTTAGCTAGATGGGCTCTGGGCCAGCTCAGAGAACAGCTGGTGGCCCTGAAGACAGCCACCGTGAAGAAAATGAGAAAAGAAACCTCAGCCAGGGCTGCCACCTCTTCCCTTGGTAGCTGCTTTTACATCTACCCTCTCATCATGGATACCTGTCCAAGCTGTACTGCTGCTGCGCCTCAGCCTTGCCAGTGCCTGGCCATGAGTCCTGATGAGCTGAACCCCAAGCCAGCCCAGCCTTCGCCCCCATGGTCGTTACAGCAGCAGCAGATGATCAGGACCCTTGGCTGTGTTCCCCACAACCCTAGCACCAACCTAGCCTCCCCCAGACCCTAGTCCCCAGCCCAGAATGCCATGGCCATCCACAGCCTGGTTACTGCACTCCCCTCTCCCCCCATACCTTCCCCACCCCATGCTGCAAGTGAGCCCCAGCCCAGTCCCAGTTTGGCAGTGTTCCCTGGTGGCACCCAACAGGAGGTGTTGGAAAGTTCCACACCTCAACATCACCTGTTTGGTAGTTACAAGATTACCCCCAGAAGATTGTACTTGAGGATATGAAAGCTCACCCAAAATAATGCTGAGAAGTAAACCTAGGTTTCCCATGGTTTGAGTATCTAACTTGGAGCCAGAAAGTAAGAGGTAAGCAAAAGGATGATGGTTGTTTTACCACCCCAACATGAGAGAAGCCAGAATTACCCTCTTTTCCCAGAGAAATAGACTTTAGGCAATCATCCCTGGATGTGTTTTCTGTCAATGAGCCAGGAGTGGCAGAAGTTCAGACCCAACACGTACAAGCATTCCTTGTATATGCAAGCATCCATGGTCAACCTGTGCAGTGGTGGACTGCCTCCTGACATCAGGCACTAGAAGCTATGTCTAATGATGGCAGAGTAAATTAGACTCATGCTGACATGCCTTGACTACTTTAAGTATTCATGTATTCTAAATGGAGCTGAGGATTTCCCATTCTGTACAAAAGCCTGTAGCAGCAATACCCTGAGGCATCCGCACACTGAAAAGGGAAATTAACTTGAGGTTATGCGCACTAAGCTGATGGACAGACACCTACAAATTAGTCATTACAATGCTAAATAGCAAAATACCCATGCCCCTCTGTGGATCTAGCAGTAAGATAGAACAGCTGAGATACCTGGAAAAGCACATGAGGAAATTAATAAATCTATGTTCAGTGCAAGGACTGTACCCTGTAAATAGTACATGTAGCCACAAGCTGATGGGAACAGTGAACTTGGAAGGCAATACCAAATAGCAGCTCATTTGGTACTCAGCAGCAGTTAACGGTTATGAGGTAATACTCATCTGTGAACAGGTAATTAAGGCCTGTATTAGTGCACCTGCCTGAAGGGGACAAATCAGTGTGGCTCAGGCAATCTTCATAACAGCGTTTCCTAGGCTGCGAGGGCTTACCTTGAAACCTTCAAGTAGCCTTGGCATATGTTAATTTTCATTCATTTTAATGTCATATTATATAAACAATCCCTGTATTAAGATTGACTTCAGATACTTGTGTAAAAAAAAAAAAAAGGAAATTTCCACTTTGTTCTATTTGAAGGATACATTACATCACCTTCCCCACGCAAAGGACATACTCTAATTAAAGACTGAATTTTCTCAGGATTTTAACTAAACCTGTCACTTACCTTATGAATTAAAAATAATTAATGATGGGGTCTCATAAGAATTGTACTTCTGCGCCTGCTCACTTCTGTCTGATTTGTTTCACTAACAAATTGCCAGTTTTCTATTGCTCATGCTCTCTGTGTGATTTTGAGTTACTTTGAAATAATGAATGCACATGGGAAAATTACGCTGTAAGTAAAAACTTCCCCTTATTATAGTAAAAATTTTGCCTGTCTCAGAAGCAATAGCTATTGCACTCCTGTCCCAAGCTGTGGAAAGCAACTGCTTGTCTACAGGCAATTTTGTCAGGGACTAGCTGGTCCTTACCAGAAGATGCCATCTTCTTTGTTTCTCCTAACAGCTCACAAGGCATAATATGCCTCTGGGGACTACAGCTGCCATTTCACTGATGCGTAGCATGGTGTGCATCCTATCTCTGAGAAGGAATGCTGATGTTCCCACTTCTTGGACCCAGACTGCTCTGAAAGATGCCTGCCACTTCATGAAGTTCTATTGCAGAGCTCAGTTATTAAACATTTCTTTCATTTCACAAAATAAATGAAATAGGTAACTTCTTACTGTGTCCTGTGAATAGCATAAAATAGATTAATGCAATATCTGCCCTAGATACTTTCCTACTATGTGAATAAAATTCATTGTTTCTGAATGCATTTTATAGAAATTTCAGCTCATTTAACCCAGATAATCTAACATCCCACATACCTGCTACCAGCAGGACAGCAAATGACCTTACTTCACCAGGGATGATATTCTGATTCACATCACAAGCCTCAGCTCCTCTGGCCTGCTACTATTTCCCTTTCAAACATTAAATATTCCAAGTATTTGATGGCTGATTCTTTCATCAACTAATAGCAAAAATGAATTGGCACAAGAGAAGAAAAAAATACATATGCTTCCTATAGTCTCAAAGAAATTTAAAAGAAGATTCAATAACAATGATCTTAAAAAGCCAGGGCATATATAAAAGCCCTCCAATTTCTTAATGATACAGTGCTTTCACACAGGAATTCCAGCTTTGCTTAGAAAAAATAAGGGGGGAGAGGGGGCACACTGATTGCACATTAATATTAACCTGTGCATATAATGTCAATTCTGATGATTTATCAGTGTCAGTAAGGTTGAAATTCAGCTGCATGTTGCTTTGCAAAAGAAGTTGCCAATGCCGATCACACTGAGCTGTGTGGTTCAGTTGAAACGCTGGAGAGAAGGAATGCCATCCAGAGGGACCTTGACATGCTTGAGAGCTGGGCTGATGCCAACCTCATGAAGTTTAACCATGACAAGTGCAATGTCCTGCACATGGGTCGGAGCAATCCCAGGCACAGCTACAGGTTGGGCAGAGAAGAGATTCAGAGCAGCCCTGTGGAGAAGGGCTTGGGGCTGTTGGTCAATGAGAAAATGAACATGAGCCAACTGCAGTGTGTGCTTGCAGCCCAAAAACCCAACCGTAGCCTGGGCTGCATCAAAACCATCGACCAGCAGGTCGAGGGAGGTCGNAGAAAATGAACATGAGCCAACTGCAGTGTGTGCTTGCAGCCCAAAAACCCAACCGTAGCCTGGGCTGCATCAAAACGAACGTGACCAGCAGGTCGAGGGAGGTGATCCTACCCTTCTACTCTGCTCTCCTGAGACCTCACCTGCAGTATTGTGTGCAGTTCTGGTGTCCTCAACATAAAAAGGACATGGAGCTGTTGGAACAAGTCCAGAGGAGGGCTACGAGGATGATCAGGGGACTGGAGCATCTCCCATACGAAGACAGGTTGAGAAAGTTGGGCCTGTTCAGCCTGGGGAGGAGAAGGCTGCGTGGAGACCTCATAGCAGCCTTCCAGTATCTGAAGGGGGCCTATAGGGATGCTGGCGAGGGGCTCTTCATTAGGGACTGTAGTGACAGGACAAGGGGTGATGGGTTAAAACTTAAACAGGGGAAGTTTAGGTTAGATATAAAGAAGAAATTCTACAGAGTCTTGGGTGACACGGTTTAGCGTGAGGTGTCCCTGCTTATGGCTGGGGGGTTGGAACTAGATGATCTTAAGGTCCCTTCCAACCCTAACTATTCTATGATTCTATAATTCTATAAATACATGTGGAAGTGCTAACATAAATGCAGCCTCCACTTCTCCACCAATTTTAAGCTAAGACTTGCTTATTTATAAAAATTATTTAAAGATATGTCACTCCTTTTTCCCCCAGCTGACAGCAAAAATTAAATACAAAATATAATTCTTGCTCAATTTTAAAGATAAACTCGTACGCAAGTCGTTGTATGAAGTATGCAATTAGAAAAATATGGAATTCTGAGTGCTTGAAAAAATGCACCACTATTCAAAAATGGAAATTATTCTTCTGTCAAGTACTGTCTTAGTTTAGAAATGCAGTTGACAAAAAAAGTCATCCTCTCTGTATCTCCATTCTCACAAGAAGAGCTAATGATATTTATGGCAACTCCACTAACTTTTCCTTTCCCTCTTCTAAAACAATGAAATTCAGCAGAATGAAAAAAGCACCTTGCTTTCCTAAAGCTTTACGGCTATTAGTTAATACTTTTGTTCTCAGAACTGTATAATGATATTCTATCCTTTCTGTATATGCCTGTACATTTCCTTCCTTTCCCCAAAATAATTACTCCCCATTTCCTTAAAACTGCCATCCCAAAACAAGAACAAAAGTTCCTGAGGCAAATTTATGACAGTTCAAAGCTCGCTCTTTTTCCCTGTCTGTCTTAATGAAATTGGAAGCAACGTAATTACCATGGAGACCTCTAGCCTTCTGTCAAATTTGACTGAAATCAGCCAATAGCTTCAGATGTTTTCAGAGGAAGAAAGAGTCACACAAAGTCATAAACACTGAATAATTGTATAACAACTCGTTCTTTAAAAAAAGATATGACAAATAGAGGAACCAACAAAACCCCCAACAAACTAAAAACAATGAAGCAACCAAGCACATAAATTCAGTGTTTCTTTAACAAATAAACTGGAAACTCTCTTATCTCTGAGCTATGTTTCAGAAGTATGGATTTCAAAAATTCTTACTCCAGCAGATAGATTCGTTTTAATTAAGTGAATTTTAATGAGCATTATGAAAGGACTACGAACCAGATTTATTTTCATAAACCAGTCTGAATTTCCAACTTCACCTCATGATGTTCTACTGACTCTTACATATGTAACACTATTCTTATATATGCTCTTCAAAAACAAAACCCACCAACCCCAAACCCCATCATTCTGACTGTTTTGTAACTAATTTTCAAACAGCATCTTTTGGAAATTTAAAGTTCCATACTTAAAAGTTAAAATAATTGGGATGAAACTCCTCCAAAGTTTAGCTTTTGTTCAAATCACAGCACTCATAAATGACAGAAACATCCCAAAATCTGCAAAGATAATTCTTGCCTTTGAAATTACTGAAAGCCTTCATTAAGCCTTAATATATGCTGTCAGTTTTAAACTAAATAATAGATGAGATTGTAACATAATCAGAAGAAAACTGCTGGTACCTGCCTCGGTTACTGTCATAATTAAATTGACATGGCAATTTTAAAAATAACACCTTCTCCAAGTCAGACTGACAAGCACCTACCATGTAAAAAACTTCATCTAGAAGGAAGCACTTTAATTACAAATTCACTGGTACCAATGAGCAAGTATCTCTTTTGCTGGTCTACTGTGAGAATAAAACTTGCGTGGCTAGGCTAAATAAGAAAATAAATCTGAAAAAGTCATACCAAAACCTCTCTCTTGGAAGAAATATTAATAATTTGCAAGTATTTTATCATTTGCTATTTTGTTACTTATGGTCATAAGTAACATAAGTTACTGAAGTACTTATGGTGCTCAACAACTACACTTAATAATCCATGTACAATGAGGATGATGAATTCATAATTCATACAACTAAACAGCTACAACCTAAGATCACACTCTGCAACAGCTGGTGTCCAAAAGGCTATATGCATTTTATAAGGAAAACATAAAATCCTCCTAATGTCTATAGACACTGGTGTCACAGCACACCTGCTGGCTTCAGGTATGCTTCTCTTCTCCCCATATCCACGTGCAAACCAAGATAAAAAAACTACTGCAGCTTCTTGACTGACAGATTCTGCTCTCCATCATCATATCAACCCAGCCTCTTTAGAATCCTCTACATTGGACAGGCGGACCATCACCACCCACAGCGTAGTGCTATATCTGAATCCTGTACACCAAAACCAGCTAGCGCATAAGTGGGCCCTCCTCCATGGAGATTCCACCATCTCTGGGAGTGAACTAACCAGCTAACTGCACATGCCTTTGCTCTTCCGTTCTTCCCCTCCTCCAACACCTATGTCTAATACTACTGGTACTGCCTAGGTGTCCTGGGTTCAGCAGTAGCAGTCATTTTTCTCCTTAGTAGCTGGTGCGGTGCTGTGGTTTTGACTTTCAGCCTGGAAACAATGCTGATAACACGAATGTTTTTAATTGTTGCTCAGTAATGTTTACTCTGACCAAGGACTTTCTCAGTCTCATGCTCTGCCAGGGAAGAGGGGAAGCTGGGAGGAAGCAGAGACAGGACACCTCACCCAAACTAGCCAAAGAGGTATTCCATACCACCGCACATCATGCTCAGGATAGAAACTGGGGGCAGTTACCCAGCCTGGCTAGACCACTGCTCAGGTCGGGCTGGGTATTGGTCAGCAGGTGGTGAGTGGTTGTATTCTCTTCCCTTGTTATTTCCCTTATCATTATTATTATTGGTGGCAGCAGTAGTGATTGTGTTATACCTTAGTTACTGGACTGTTCCTATCTCAACCCGTGGGAGTTATATTCTTTCTGTTCTCCTTCTCATCCCTCCAGGAGCAGGGGGAGGAAGGGGAGTGAGTAAGCAAGTGGCTGTGTGGTTCTGGGTTGCCGGCTGGGCTTAAACCATGACACTAGGATAAGAAATCAATGGCAGACAGGTTGCAATGAGGGCTGGGCTGAGCCTCTGTCGACCCGAAGTCCTCATGCACTCATCTTAGGCAACAGCTTTGAGCTTTTATTCAAAGTATCATCGAAAAAGACTTCCTGAATGTGAACTTGATGATGAAATGAAACCAAGTTTTACATAGTGGCAGAGGAGATACGCCACCAATAAAAGTTTGATTTAGAAGGTGTTGCATTTCTCTTCTGGAAGGTTATCAGGTGATGGTTTCAAAGTCTGGTTTAAGATGGTCATATTTTATGCCTATCAGCTGTCACTGTTACAGACACATTTCACTATTTTAGCTGTAAAAAGGATTAAAATGGGATGTACTCATCTGAAGTATTTCAGAAGTAGCTCAGAGCTCTAGTTGCTGGATCACTTGATAAGACTAGAGAAAATATTTGAACACACAAGGCAACAGTACTACAGATAATAAGATGACTCATAGCCCTTTTTCAGGGTTAGGATTTATTCTCTGGTTTTCTGAAACAAAAGAATAAATTTAGAACTGAAAACACCTGCAAAGATTTCAGCCCCAACGGCTTGAATCGAGCCCCTCTGGGATATGTCTATGGAACCTACCAGACATTGAAGGCTGGAAATACTTTCAGGTCATCCAGATGCATCAGACATCTAGGCATGAAGCTATATAAAAATACTTTAAATAAAAACAAACTCCACAGTCAACCTATGAAATGAAATTTATTACTCCATCCTCCTGAGGATTTATGGGCGATGACAAAAACATAGCACAGTCCCATTTCCCTTTTCAGCTTCCAAGCAAAATAAACAGGACTGACTACGTGAAGCGGAAAAAAATGGGAGCTGTAACTCAGGCAGTGGGAACATGGCATGGATATCTCTTATATGCAACTAGTCCAAGAGCTTAAGAAGCTAAACTCACCATTATCAGCCAAAACACCCCCATGATTAGAGAACCATGCCATCCCCTTAAACTAGGGGGAAAAAATAGTTCCTAAGCACCCAACTCTTAATTGACTTGACTGGAGAGCAAGCACTGGTGTGCATGTGTACCTCTGTGTGCCAGTATTTGTATGTATGTGTGTGAACATGCCTCAGTGTAAATAAAGGAGCTGCACATAGTTCATTTGCAATCAATTTACTTCCTAATTCTATATGTAAAGGTAAAACAGAGACTATTCTGCTTCTGTTTTGGCCTCCTTATACTGAACACTTGCTTATTGTTGTTGCTTCATGTCACATCCATCTATATGGCATGTACCACATATATCCAGAATGAATGTTTCATGAATATTGGGGAAGCAATTGCAATGTGAGACACATTGCATATTTTAGATGACACATGACTGATGTGTTTGGAGATCTGGGTTTATTATGTACTTGCAACATTCATCTAGTACAGAAAAAAGGTCTTTCCCTCTATTGCACTGACTAAAGTCAAAGAACGGAAACAAACGTGCATTTTGAATGCATCTAATCTTTTGCTGAAACAATGAATTAATGTACTGTCATGTTTGTTTTCTTTCCCTAAAGACAGAGCACAGAGATAAAAACAACATCAAAACTCTTTTGTATTTGCTTCACAATATAAAAGTTTCCTTTCCAAAAACTTTTCATGTACCACCATCATTACTAGGTTTGGATTAACAAGATTTGTTTTAATACCACATTTTTTAAGTAGGACTTTTACTATAGAAATACTTCTACTCTTTTATGTGGTATCTCCAATTCTCTAAAGAATTTCTCTATTTTATTACTTACTCTCTCCAAATTATTAGAAAGTTCAAATTGATAAGCACTGACCCACATTCCAGTCAGCAAGCAGTTGTTAAGGCAGGAGCCTTGTTGAGTATTTGTTGCCATCTTATTTCTGCTGCAAGAATGCCCAGTTCAACAAAGGTGGTTTCCTCTGATTTCTCTCTTTTTCATACCAAACCAAACCAAAACTAGAAACAACATCTTCTCACCAACACACGTACACATTTTTAAGAAGCTTAACTTGATCCAGTAAGGAAGAAAATAACATTTTGGGAGCTCAAGAAGTTCTACAATGAAGAGTTTCCCTTCATTTTATTAAATGAGTTGCCTTTGAAGAAGTATCTAACACAGCATCTTTATACTAACAAAAGAATATACCTGCTTATTTCCTACAGATATTGCATATATCTAGAGGAATAATAACACTATGTGTTTCCCAAACCAAGGCAGCCCTGCCAATTTTCAGGTTGTTTTCAAAAATAAAATGAGTAAGTTTCAAGAGAAAAGACAAAAGAAGACAGAAGTGGCCTTCAAAACCCCGAGGAAACATAGGTGTCTGCAATCTCAACAAGTTTTTACCTAATGAGCCTGATTTTGTACCTTCCCTGCATGAAAAGGTGTCTGTGCTAACTTTATGGCTTCTCAAGGCAACCTAGTATGTGGATGTCAGGGACTTCATGGGCTTACATTGGATTAAGCAGCCTGGGAAGATGAAGTCCCTCCCATACCACTGACCCACAAAGATTTCAAATAGTTTATATATTTTTAAATCAACTTCTCTTTTACAGTCCATGAAACCCATTCCCAATTAGAGGAAAGTCCTAAAAGTGCTGCCTCTTGGCTCCACACAGTAGGGTAAAGGTAAGAGAATCAGCACTGTACACTGGTGGAGCTGCATGCATTGCAGCTCCTCGCCCACTAAAAGAATTAGGAGCCCAAATATCCCACTGAGTTCAGCCCACGCACAGAGCCTGCAACTGGTCACACAGGAATGCACATGAAACTGCATGGGAAGTTTGAGCTGTCTCTCAAGTTTGTGCAAGAATCTGATGGAAAAACATGAAATCAGACTCCCTCTCGAACTAGCTGCTGCTTTCAGGTAACAACTCACGCAGGTGATGCAGCTGTTCTACAGTCCCTCCAGGTTTTCCCACTGGTAAGAGAAAGTATTTCCACCTGGAGAGATACTTTCTTGGTAGAAAAATCTCTGGACCTTGAAGAGCTACTAAATATTAAATGGAAGAAAGACAGCAACAACGCAAAAGCAAACAAACATACTGCTAAGTAAAGTGGCCTAATTGTGAAACTCCATCGTTACAGTACCCCAAGCTCACTTGTTTCCCATTCAGTGTCCTAATTGTGGACATTTCAGCTTCTGTACCTCCATTTTCAGCCCTTATTGAAAGGGTCCACTTTACAGGGTAGAATATGCTACTTTCATCCGTTCTCCCTTTTATAGATGTTGCAGTGAGAAAAATAGAAAGCATATTGCCTACTTATAGCTCATTAGATTTATTTATTGTACTTTAAGTGTAGCAACCTTGTGAATTGAAACAATTCTGTCACAAGGGGTAATGTTTCATGGTCAGAGAAAATGAGGGATTCAAACAAGCTAACAACACAAGTACATCTCAATTCATGTTATGCACAGATGTTGGTGAAAAATCAAACTCGCAGCACTTAGAGAAAAAAGTTTCTTAATGCTTCAAAAGCAGACCTAGTAAATGAATAGCACACATTGATGAAACAAAACAAAACAAATAAAGGAAAAAATATATGATACAATTATCTGTTGGCAATAATAGAAAAAAGGAAAGTATGTATCTCTTGGAATTGGTAAGCACTCCCCAACAAAGCACCTAATTGTAATTTTAAATAAGGCCACAGGTGTTAGTTACCTAACTGCCTTCCTCTGTGGCAGCTGCTTGTTGATGGGCTTTGGTGGACAGTGCATCACATCAAGGAGCCCATCACAATTATTGCCTTTGTTGGTGGTCCTGGCATAAGCCAAGAACTGAAGGGCCATCTATGCTCCCTCCGATGTGCAGCACGTTGATGAGGTTTGCTCCTGCTACACGTACTTATTCAGTGGTTCAACAGTTCATTTTAATTCCCACGCTTTACCATCCAGCAAACCTACGTTCCCTTGAAAATACACATTCTTATCTAATTTTGTATGCTGCAATTAATCACTGTGGCTTTAGATAGCATCCCAGCCCTTGAAACTGAGAATGGGAAGTCAGCATCCACAAATCTCAGTTCTTACCTCAGAAGCCAGAACTTTTCAGAAAACAAAATGTGGAATGGCCAGCACAGTTAAATAAGAGATGTGAAGATATTCTTCAAGAAAAGGCAACAATGAATCATCTGTAAACAGAAGTGTCATGACCATACAGACTATCACAGTGTTTTCCTAAATAGAGATGCTGTAACATATAAGGTAAACACTTGCAGATAAGGGAGGGAGGAGAGAAAATTACAAGAAGCCGAAGTGTAATGTAAGTGGTTAGTATTACTCTGGTGAGAGTCTTGATTTTCCATACAAACAGCTATGGGGTACACTTTCTTGTTAATGGTACATTTTAAATTACTATGATGATTTTGGCTGTTGCTTTGTGAGTTGCTTTATGATGTTTAACAATTTCCCATGACAAGAATACTTCAATGTATTTATAACTTTTTGATTTTCTACATGCTAATTTGGTCAGTTACTATTTCTGGTTATTGACCATCCGAGATGGTCACAACTCAAAGTGCCCTCAATGAAATTTCATTGCAAGGAAAAAGAAAAGACTCTAACTAGGAAAAAAATGAGACTATTATTGCCATTTCCTAATCACAATGCCCAAGCAACAACCACAAAGGAAAGTAAGGAAACAAGAAAAGTAATCAGCCATGTTCAAATACAAATATTTTCTGACTAAAAAGCATCTTGGGAAAACAAAAAGTCTGTGAATCAGTAAAAGTATTAAAGAAATGGATATTTACCAGAAGGATTAATTTCTGTATTCTGTGGGTAGGATCCCAGTTTAGTGGTGATAGTACTCTGGAAAATACAAAGCTAACCACTTTTAAAGAGCAAAGAAGTATTTCTCGGAACACAAACAGACCTAGAGGGTATGACCTGGATTACCTGCTTGACCACAGCTCAGCTCTCCTTTATGCTCACCAAATCCTTCCTCTTCTCTTCCTGTTTTCTGATTTATTTTTTTTTCCTGCCACATCAGCCCTTTTGCCCAATGCTTTCATCCATTCACTCTGCAACTTCTGACTCTTTCTGCCTCTATCTAAGGCTGATTTTAACACACCTCATCTGTAATAACCCCGAATTAAAAAGTGAACTGGTATTCTTGCTTATTTGATGAAATATTATTGCACCTTCTCGCCTGCCACTAGCTAAGAACATTTTAATGTGCCTAATCTTCTTGACTGGCTCTGTGGCACTTCTGTTACCAGAGAGAGATGAAAGACTTTGGCAGATATACCTCTTCTACTTTCAAGTGGTGAACTCTCCCCACCTATTTATTTCCCTGCCAAACTGGTCATGAATTTGCCACCAAATTCATGATGGGCAGTGCCCCCATCAGACCATGTAGGGCTGTCATAACTGAGGTGAGGTACTTCAGCTGTCAAAATGAAATGCAGTGCTGGGCCAATCCTAACAGTCTTCCTTTCTGGTCCTTTGATGTCATGTCTATGCAGATTCTGAGGAATTTCACTTCCCAGTCTCCTAAAATCCACCAGCTTAGCTGACAGCAATAGTGGAAGTCAGCAGTTCCCAAGCTCCAAGCCTCATACCACATCTGACAGAGGTGAGCTTCCCAAGTCTCCTAACAGCCTCGCCTGGGAATTCAGAGGAGGGAATTTCTTAATTTTTACTAAAGGACATCCTCCTCTCTGTCATGCTTTCTCCTTTCTTCCTAGATCCTAAACCACAGGGAGTAGTGGACTCAGTTTTCTTTGCTTTAAGATAACACTTAAGAACAAAATCATTCTGAGTGGCCCATGGTTACATGCCATCCACGCCAAAGAGCAGAGAAGCCCAGATGGAGAAGAGGACAACTTTCTGCATTATATAACTTTGTATGACACCTATTTAGAGCTAGAACTAAAGTGGTATCACTTTCCCTACTACTCCACCCCCGTCTCGTTTCAATAGCAAAGTCTTAAGTGCATGAAGTTGCTGTACTTCTACGCATCTTTTAGTAAATCTGGACAGCTGTCACATAATTACTAGAGGTTAAAATAGCAGGGTTAGCAATAGAGATAACAAACTAAATCTTGTTTGAGAAATCTCTGTATTCCTTCTGTCATGCAGAATCAACTTTATTAGTCATTAACTTTGTAACCTAAGCTATTTACCATACCTGCAGGCTTTCAAATGGAACCAAACGAGTTAGTTTTGACCTTGAAATGACTGGAAAAAGGGTACTTGAGAGACATTTTTCTGTTGTGCAATTGTGCTGCAGAGAAATCTGTGCTAGAGTGCAGTCAATTTAGTAAAGTGGGACCTCCTAGAAGGGCATTTGCTGTCAAAGCCCCTTGACCCTGAAATTGGATGCCACTTTGGCTTCCCAGACTGGATTTATTGACTCTCCTGTAACTATACTGGATTGCCTTCTTTACTAGAAAACTGAAGGAGGCATTTGAACATTAAAATAACGGTTGATAGTCCGAGCAGCTTAATGAAGACCATTGCTTTATGACTCTTAGAGGCAGTTGAATCTATTATAATGAATCTACATAATAAATACCAAAATAAAGCACAGTAATATTTAATGTTATTCTTTCAGACTCCATAAGCAGAAATTATTTATGTACAATTCAAGTAACATTCTTTAAGGTGAAAAAAGCATATTTTTGATTGGGAACATGGTATGATGGAGCAACAAGTCCAGAACTACATGTTGTAAAGGAGCTGAAATAAATCCTGTTGCTAGTCTAGATTTTGGGTCTAAAATGAGATTGAATCATAAGGGAAATGGAACAAAAATTTCTATTTATGACGTAGTCTATCAAGTGATGTGTGATCTAGCAAACTACTTTCTAAATGCTGATATACGTGTTAGCATCTGTCACCCAGGTCCCTAAAAAGCAAATGCCAGAACAAAATTGCTTAAAGAGCCAATCCCATGTCGCTCATTACTTGCAAATAAATTCTGCATCTCCTCAGCACTGAGATGTAGGCAGGAGTTAAAGGTGTAAGCAGAAAGCAGTACCTCAAGACAGATGAACACAAAAATGTCAAGCTACTGGGAGCTATGCTAAACTCGTTTCCTTAAAAAGTTAGTGTTATATTATTTCCCTATGCTTCCTGAAGCAACTAGTCCTTAATCTATCAGCCAATTTGACAATATCTCTCATCTGGGGACAAGTCAGCATATGATTCCTACAGGTTAGTTTCAAAGTAACTACCTGAAAATACAAAACAGGATTTGGGTTAAGAAGGCTCCTGAAATATTTGTCTTTTTAAGTTTTAATACTTCTTTCACGATTGTCTGTCTTTTTATATCCACACTTATGTCTCTCAAGTGATGTTTATAGGGACATTTTAGTAGTGGACTTGGCAGTTAAATTTACAATTGAACTTGATGATTTTCAAGGTGGTTTTCAACCTAAATGATGCTATGATTCTATTCTAAGAGATCTGAGGCGCAGGCTTCAATTTAACAGCTGAAAATTTTCCTACTTATCATCTTAAAATTGCTCTCTGGAAAGCAAAACAGTATTACTTTCTCAAAGACCATGAGAAGTGGACATAAATGATGTAACTGCATCCTTTTTCACAACAGTATCCAAACTATATTTTGTCACCTTATGGAAGATTAAACAGAAAAATAACTAAAATAATAAGCAAAACAACAAAATTATCTCTCTAAGAAACTTTTGCATCTTTAAATCTATTACTTGTTTGAGTGATACTTTCAGATTCTCCACTAAAATTTAAGACACCATTAAAATATTTCACACAACTCTCCATATTGCCTCAAATATCAGTTACTTCATTCTGTTAACTAGCAACTGCTACAATTTCATATGTGCTTTAAGAAACTGGACTTGATGATCTTTTAGGCCTTTTCCAACCTAGCTGATTCTATGATTCTATGAAAAGAAGCTTCACTTCAGTTACATTTATTTGTCTTCCCCGAATTGATCTAATAAAATGCACACAGAAATGTCTATGTCTTAAATTACTAGCAGCATTTCAAAGATCTTTCAACACTTCAATATCCAATGCAAGTTTACTCTCAGAAAGGTTTACCATGAAATCTAATAAGCCCTTATGGATTACTCTGAAAAAGATCAAGATTCCTTTCATTTCACTTAGGCTAGATAGCAAGTGAAGTGTGGTAAAAATAAAAAAAAAAACAAAAAACAACATTATCTTTTTGACCCATGTCACTGAAATTTTACCTAAACCAGCTATTATGAACCTTACCTTGGTTACAGCTGTATTTACTGTTGAAATACTGTTAGTGCTTGCCTGAAATTAAACTGTTTCTTATTTTACTTATAAATTAGTATTAAAAAAAAGCCATACAAATTATTCAGTCATTAATAATATATCTCACTGCACCATTCTACAGTGGTTCTTCAGTGGTTTGAATCCTGCCTCATAGAAAGCCAGGTGGATAAAAATCATAACAAGGAGTAAAGTCTGGAACCAAAAGAAACTCTGAAGTCATTTTGAAACTATAGCTTTAAGTAGGTCTCTGCTTAATAGTGTTTTATCTGCAACTGAACCAAAATCTTCAATTAAAATTTTGACCAGATTAAACTGAGTTTTATAAGTTCCATTTTTTTTCTTCTCCCCCAACTTGCCTTTCCAAAGGAAAGGCTTAGTTCTTCCTAATATGTTCCAGTTGATATGAAATTAAATGTGAAAAATGAAAGCAAAAGCAGTGAGGATCTAGATTCACAAAACTAGAAAAAGATGATTTATGGTTATCTCCAGGCTTGGAGAAATTAAACTGGAGGAATTAAAACCAGAGACAGTTCTTGAACTTGCAGTTAAAATACCATCTGCAAATACCACCTCCTGCTGTTTTTTTGATTCTATCACCACCCCAGAAGAAATATTACTTTTACTTATCTTATCACGCATCACACATCTCTCTTTCCTTCTCAGAATGAGAAATCGCTGGGTTTACTACTTGCTCATTCCAAAATTGGACAACATAAGAACAACTCAGTGAGAATGTTGCATCACTGCCTTTAAGTAAAGGTTACCATTTGTGAAATAGCATGTATGTTATGAGATATATGTTTAGTGACAAACTAAACAAAAATAAGAAGACTTTCAGCCTATGTTTAGGTGGGTTTATCAATAGTTTTCATCAATCTTTGGGTTTCTCATATTAAAGTTGTATCCTTGTAAAATAAACATCCCTGAAGGTCCACTGATACTAAATATAAAAGATATTTAGAAGTGACACTGAGCACTGAATCATTTCTGATCATCCACACTCCTTGTTAAAAGAGCTCCCAGACTCTTCTGAAGAGAACAAATAAACTCTTTCCAAAGTAAAACCTCTGTCCATTTTTGGAGATCAGTTACTCCTACATCTGATCTCAAGACACAGTAGAGATGACATTACTCAAAACTGCCTCCCATCACCCAAGAGAGGCCCTTAACAGTATCTTGGCATATTTTGCTTCCTCAGACATAACCTTCCTAAAACACAGAACAATAGATACTTTCCTGTTCACCTTACAGAATAATAAGTTGGTCAGTGCGAAAAAAGCCCCAGTATTATAGGCAGCTTGACCTTACCCAAGAAAAAACAGTTATTTCAATGGGCATAGATACCATAAAGAGCAGAGGAAACCCAGAGTGATGTAACATGGGCATGGCCAGTGTGCCCAAGACAGAATTGAATTGAAACCATTATAAACATAGTCCTGTTTGTTGTTTAGAACACTGCATTAGTATCAGTCTGGGCCTGGCTATTTTTACAGATAAACTGCATTAAAAAGGCACTGACTTTTGCACTGAGCAGTCACTCTTCCAGCAGGGGCTACAGCAATACAGAAGAGTTATCTTGTTTCTAATTTCAGATGGTAATCTTCCATTGAGAGGTAAGTGATATTCTGGAAGTGCTTACTGATATTTACTTATTCTTCATTTTAAAATTAAATATATTCCCAGCCAGCTATCTACAAACTGCTCTAATGATTTGTAGTTAAGTAAAAGTGCAACATCCTTATGATGTTTTTTTCAGCTGCTATGATTATATGCATTTTGGAATATGTTTGAAAAAAATGTTTTTGAGGATCTGTTCTTTATATTGTCAATTTTATGTCATACCAACCGTTTGTGACTTATTATTAGTTCTCATATTGGGCAACCAAATCTAATATTGGAAATCCATGGATAGCAAGTGCCCATAAAGTCATCAACGACCTGTTACCACAGCATATCTTCATCACAGACATAAGGGAAGGGTAAACTTCAAAACATATAATTTTAAACAGTTCTTCTTAAGATTGCAGTAATAGTTTAATGACAGATTTTGGAAGGAAAAAGGGTGTGGAAAAGGAAATAAAGCTGTCCTTAAAGACTGAAAGCTCACAGAATTTTGAAGAAGAGTTCAGCAGTTGTCAATGCCAATAGAATTTAATGGAGTAGATACAAAGCAAAAGACAAAATCAATACCTAGGTGTTTGTGCTTCATTTCTTTGTGGTTGTCAAACCTCTGAAGTTGTTAAATAACGACTTATAGACTAAGAATAGACGTCTATTTTGACATTTCCTTAATGCCGTGTCATGAATCTAGCTACCCACGTACAGGAAAAAAGTTCATATGATATGGAGAAGAAACTGAACCTCAGAACTGCATGATGTGAAATTTAATCTGCCTAAGTCTTCATTGTGCCTTTCTACAATGCAAGCAAAATAATAGTACCCCCCCCTCACCTCTGGTGAGAAAACAAAGTTTTCCCCTCATATAAGTATCTCTGAGACAGCTACTTGAGCATGCATTTAGAGAACAAAAGAGAAACCCACTTTGTAGGTTTCTGTGGTTCTGTGATAGATCACTGTTCTGGGATTCTCTGTTGAAATGCTTCTCTGAAGCATGTCTCACTCCTGAGAGCATAAACTACCTCTTTATTCAATCAATAACATAGTCATCTTTTACAAATCTCTACAAATCCACAGTCCCTCCATGAGAACCCAGAGCATTCAAAGTTATGGGATAGAGACACTGTCCCCTCCCCACTATGCACTTGCACCCCTCCCACTGATGCTGGCCCAAGCTTTGTCCACATCTCCTGCAGTTAGTTAAACCTGTGTCCCCATCTCCTGTAGGACTGGGATGGGGCACAGATGAAAGGCTAACAAGTTCTGTTTCATGAGGAACCTACTGTCTTCTAAGCCCACGACTCTATGCTGTGGAGCTCGAACAAGCCAACCCAACGGCATAAAAACTGTTGACCTGTGCAAAACAGGAATTCAGGACAGAACAAACCAACATGTAAATTAATTCCACTTTGTCAACTCCCATGTGAGCAGCTCTATGGCTCTGATTCATGATCCCTGCCTGATTAAGTTGCACTGGCTGAAGAGGTTATAGCCTTCCCTCCCCTCCTCCCCCATCATTTTGCAGTTAAAATAAACCTACAGTTTGTAGGACTTCGTTTCTTCAATTGCTGCAGCTAAATCCTGGAGAGATTGTGAATCAGATCTCCAAGGTACCACAGCTCGTCTTCTCACATATCGGAATACACTGAAATGTCCTTTGGTTTATGTTAATACTACTGTGCGTCTGCAGTAGAAAGCACAGGGCAGAAGCACAGGGACAGGGAGGCTGGACAGCACCCGGATTCTCTCCGGGTGCCCAGCAGGAGTCAGCAGAGCTCATGACTCAAGAGCTCTTACTCTGACCCTGAAGCTTCTTGTCTAGTTTGGGTTAATCTACTTTGCAAAGGTAGCACAGGTGTTGCACGTTGAATTCACATCCTAACTTATTCTGTATTCATCCCATTATGCAGAGATAAATGGGAAAGTAACATTAATCATTTCAAAATTACATCAGAGTAAAAACTTAATATTTAAATCTTGTAAACACTATTCCTTCTATTACCAATTTAAATAGTATATCCTTTTATATAGGCATTGTGCAAGACTATCAGAGTATAGAAATTTAAAAGATCAGCAAGATTCAACTGTGAACCATCCTGCGGAGTGGAACAAGGTTAAAACCAGTCCCCTCGCTCCCTTAAATAGAGAAGGAGGCAGAGTAAAGCAAATAAGCAAAACCTTATTTCCAGCCTTCTATGTGCATTTAATATTGCTGGTAGAATCTTGTAACTCTGACAGCCATTTTATCCCTTCACATATTTCTAAAATACTGAGGACAGATTAGGCAGATTTATTTCTTTTCAAGGTCACTCCTTTATGGATCTCAAGCTAAAGCAAAACCTCAAGACTTCCAGGGTATTCTCTTTTACTGATTTTTGGATATATAAGGAATTCAATTTATTCTAATTTAGACAAAATAGGAAGAATTTTGGAAGATGAAGAATCTTGTTGGAAAACCAATCTCTTGACCCTGGAACTGATACGTGTATCCTGTGGTTTGTGCTCTCAATATCAGATCCCTCTGACCAGTTAGGCAAGAATGGGACTTTGCACCTTTCAAAAGATTTGCCAGAGAGGGTCACAAAAATTTTGTCATAACTATGCCTGTGCTTTCTGCAGCCCTCTTGAGCTGGGATTTCCTAAAACTCTATTACAGGGTTCTGACAGAGGTACTGAAAACAGAAGTAACTGTGAGAGACTGATCTGAAATCAGACTTCACTGTCCATTGTCTCAAAGATTGGTCTGAGAAGCTGAGATGGAAATCCACCTATCTTTTGTCTCAGAGATGGGTGGGAGAAGTTGAGATAAGTCTCCAATATCCATTGCCTGGGAGAAGGGTGTAAGGAGCTGAACTGGGACTCCACCATCCATTGCCTGAGGGATGAGTGGGGAAGAGCTAAGACTCTTCTGTCCATTACCTGGGAGAAGGGTGTAAGGAGCTAAACTGGGACTCCACCATCCATTGCCTGAGGGATGAGTGGGGAAGAGCTAAGACTCTTCTGTCCATTGCCTGAGAGAAGGGTGTAAGCAGCTGAACTGGGACTCCACCATCCATTGCCTGAGGGATGAGTGGGGAAGAGCTAAGTCTCTTCTGTCCATTACCTTGTGGACTGATGTGAGGTATTATCCCAAGAACTGCTGCAGACACATGTGTGTCAAAGAGCTGGCTGCAAGATCAGGGAAACTGGTCCACCAGGAACGTGTAATACATGACATGAAGAGCAGAGGTACTCCCCTCAACTCTTTATAAAAGGGGAAAACGTAATCACCAAGAGACACATTGTCAGGGATCCGTTGCCATGAGGATGACTCCAGAAGGACACCTCTGTGAGGACACTCTCCACCGATGACTGCTACGGATTCCAAGGGACACCCTCCAGGAAACATTGCCATGAGGGCAACTCCACGAGATAGACTCCGTGGGGTACCTTCAAGGGAACTTCAGAAGGATGCCTCCATGAGGACACCCACCTCTGATGGACTCTTGGGGAACACTCTGCTCTGATACTGACTATGAACCCTTAAGAACTTCCACCACCAACGACAACAACAATGGATCCCCTGGACGCAACTGGATCCACGATGGTAACTCTCTTTCTGCATCCTGAATCCTTGCTTAATTTTCTACTTCTTTTCCAACCTGTCCTATCACTATCCCCCTTATTACAATAATTCCCCTTTTGTAAAACAACTGGGTTTTTTTGTAACTTGTAAAAAATAAACTCTCAGATTATGGTACTTGACCTCTTTTGTGTCTTAATTTCACTCTTGGGATCACAAACTGAAACAGGGTCCGGCACTGGGGTTTTCTCCAGTTGGACCCTGACAGTAATTTAACTGAAATTCAATGTGGGGCTGATTTCATATTTTGGATGCCTGAATTTCACTGAGACTCCTCATTCTTCCATGACAACACTTAATTAAAACAAACACTTCTCCACATTGCTGTGTTGAAGGTTTTGGGTTTTTTCCTGCAACTGAAGTCTCATTTTCCTTATAGAAAACTTTGTAGAAATACAAAGTGATGGAAAGGAGACTCCAGAGAATAGTTTGTCCTCCAGTAACATGCATAGATGAGATGACTTGCTGAGAAATACCTTGTTAACAACTTTCAGGTTTTAAATAGAAGTAGGAGGGGGTTTAGGTTTGCATGCTGCTTGCTTTAAGAAGGTACCTGTGTAATCCAAACAAGAACTCCCAAAGAGAGATTCTTCAGCAGCAAAGCAGGCAGGCATTACCCCACGCATTCGATATAGTGAGTATGACAAGAGGAAGAACAAAGGAACAATTCAATATCACTTATTCTTGCAAGGAGTAGCAGGCAGATTAGAAACCACTGCTGCTGAAGCATCTGGTTAAGCAAAGGACACTGGTAGCTGGTACAGAAGATGACAGTCACAAGGCATATTCTCATCCCACGCCACCTACTATTTCATGAAGCTCAGAAATATTGCATTTTCTCAGGTGGTGAGGACAGGTCTTTATTCTCACAGTAAAAAAATCTAACTTTTGCTGCTATGAAAGCTTTGAGTGTTGAAGCACTTGTGTAATTCTGTAGCTTCCAGAAAACACCCCGATACAGGTGGTAACATATATGCAATGATCTCCTGCTTCAGAGACCAGAACAGCCAGTTCAGGGTCATAAATGGGTAATTACATTTCCATGCTTTCTTATTTCATGCTTTTATCATTAGGACCTTTTTTGCCAGTGTCAGGTTTTGGTAGCAGTCAACAAAGAATTATTAAGATTGTGTGATGACTCACTAATCTGGCTCCTTCATTGCCAATTAGAGTCCTGCATAAAGTTAGCTCTCAAGGGAGTATGTGCTCAGGGAGTAAAGGAATATAATTACATCAAAACTGTTACACATGGGACTTCAGAAGTTCACAGTTTGGAAGTATATGGAAAAAAGAGAGGGCATAGCTGCTACTTTCTTGCAGAAAGGAAGCAACTTTATGCATTCCTTGTTAGGCTGCCAAGCACCAAAAGCAAGGGAAGGATTTCAAATCCTGAATTGATTTCTAAAATGCTTGCTCATTAAAGCTATTAACTCAAATAAAACAAAATTGAAACATTGTAAGCTACCTAATATCTTGCTTTCATCATTGGCTAGTAGCCAGTAAATTAGAGTGAATTAATTGTCTATCAAATTATTTTGCTGAATCTATCAACATTTCCACTTGGTGTAAATATTCAAGTTTTACAGAAGCAGAAGCAGGTACGCTTTATCTTTCTCTTAGCCCATTTGCAAAGTGAGTAACTGCATAACACAGCGTGGCTACAGTAACAAACGCAGCTCTGGCATACTGCATTAAGAAACTTTAACCTGTGACAAACCTGTATTTTAAATGACACTTTATAATTTATCATTTGCAATGCCACAAATGAAATTATTCATAAAATCTCAGAGTGGTTTGGGTTGGAAGAGACCTTAGAGCTCATCAAGTTCTAATCGCCCCTGCCACAGGCAGGAACACCTTCCACTTAAACAGGTTTCTCAAAGCCCCATCCAACCTGACCTTGACAATTTAAAAAGAGAAGCATCTAAAATGAGAGGTCATTTGCCATTGCAGACAAAATCACTGGAAAAGGCTTGATGCGGAACATTAGTTTAGATACTTGTACCNGAGTTCAATGTGCTCTTCCGATCTAGCCCCATCCAACCTACCTTGACAATTTAAAAAGAGAAGCATCTAAAATGAGAGGTCATTTGCCATTGCAGACAAAATCACTGGAAAAGGCTTGATGCGGAACATTAGTTTAGATACTTGTACCTGGGTGTGCCTCAAGACACTGAACTGGAAATTCTCTCCCGTTAATTATCTGTAGAACTCATTTTTTATATATTGCCTAAAAGGGAGTTACTTTACAAATATGAGTTACAAAAATTCCCAGTGGACTCTGAAGGAGAAAACAAGCTAGGTTTCAAGAGAAATGGCCATACAACAGTAAAAAGGGTTTTACTTGATTTGCTGGGCAAGACTACAGGTCTTTTCCGTGCACTTAACTCTTCTCTGAAAACATGTGCAAACACTGAACCAAAATGCAGTAATATGACATAATTCAGTTCCGCAAACAAGCGCTGTAATTTAATTCTAAAATGTTAAAATATTTGTTACTATAAATATTGGAAGAAATTGGGTCATTTGATTATTTTAGAACTTTCAGTGACAGCAATAAACTTTTCACCTGTTATTTTTGCACCACCTTTTAAGAGGCCATTTTATCATCACTGGTAGTTGCTTCTTTGAGCTATGATTCTCTGCAGGTCCCACTGCATCCCTAGCTCTCCTCCTATCTTGCAGTTGCTCTTGTGGCAGGCATGCTCTTGAGCAACCACCTCCCTGTGTGTGCCTGCTCACCAGGCTGCTGGTCCTGTCCTGGTTCCCTTCCTTCTTCCCCATAACCTCACCTTGGTTGGGGTGAAGTTGAGTGCTACCTTCAGACAAGTCAGTCCCAAATGTACCCCACAGATTCTACACAATTTGATGTCTCCAGCTGTCAAGCAGAAAATGTGCATTTCATGATGGCTTAAATTGTAACATTATTCTGTCTCTGAAGTTAAATAGAGAATGCTAACACTTTTTATTTTATTGTAAGGTTGCATCTGTGTTCAAAAGTCTGAACAGTGCTGCACTTCTCCTTTGAGAAGAATGACCTCGTAATGCTTTTTCCTAAGGGTGTCACAAAAGTATACATGAACCACCTATATTAGTGAGATTATCTGCAGGAACTTTTTTGTACACTGTAAGTTCAGAAAATAATTCATATTTCAGTTTGGCAGGTCTGTATTCCATCTGAAGAGTATCATAAAAATGCACTCTCTGCCTATGCTAGTTGGGAGGAACTCTCACTCCATATAGCGTCACAGACCCATGCTTCATTTAAGACAAAAATTTTGGTGATCTATGAAATGAAGACATCTCTTAAAAGTAAGTTTGAAGACTGAAACAGAAACCTCTTGATAAGGTGAGTAGCTGGCAACTCAAAGAAGACAGAGCTTACTTTATTTACTCAGTGCAAGCATACAGCTGCTGTAGTATCAAAATACAGCCATGTGGAAGTGAGAGGGATATCTCTTGAAAAAAGAAGTTCAGTTTACCTTAATCTTCTTTTGATATGCCCATCCCTGGCAGTGCTCAAGGCCAGGCTGAGCACTGAGCAACCTGGTCTATTAGATGTCTGCTCATGGCAGGGATGTTGGAACTAGATGATCTTCCAAGGTCCCTTCCAACCCAAACCAGTCTGTGATTCTATGATACCAGTGATATAAATATTTTTACTATCATTGAGTGAATTCCATGCCTAAGCATATTTGAGAATATTTGAAGAGACAAATTCAGTCTTCTAAACAAACTGCAATCAACTTATTTGCACTTATCCCTATGAACTAGTCTCCTACCCACTTAGATATGATTCCAAATGCTCATTTTACACTCCTGCTACTTGTTAATTATCTGTTCAAGTCTATCTTTATGGACAGCAGTTGATAAAGTACAATCACATCCATCCAGAAGCATTAAATATGTTGCTTTCTTTCCAGGTACAATAGATAAAACAGCTTTCCTACAGTGGTTGTTTATTTTAATGTTAGGATAATTTTAATCTCTTGTATTTCAGTTTCTTTGTCACCCCAATGTCCCAGGTCTGGTTTTGGAAGAAAGCCTCCACCTTCAGCTACAGTCTACTTCTCTGAGAAGTTTCCTGAAGCTACAATTTCTGCACCAAGGTAATATAGAAAGTTTATTTCCAATTCATTGAACTAATTTTAAAAAGAGAAGAAAATGGATCAGCAAAAACAGTGTGTCAAATTGTGATTATTCCTGAATCATAAAACTTAAATAGCATTTCCCAAATTATCTAAAATAACATTTTACATTATATTGTCTGCAACAAATACCATGGAGAAGCTTTTTCCAAAACCTACCAGGTTTCCTTTGGAAATAAATACTTATTTTTATAATTAGGCTTCTCTGACTAAGTCTGTATATGCTCGAAATGATGGATTGCTCTGTTTCTGTCAGCTCTCAAGTCGAAGCATGTTAAACAGAATCATTTCCTTTCTGTATCTGTTGACAAAACTTCTTTTTTGTGATGAGAATAACAAAAAGATGTATTATTGGCTAAAAATTTGTTTCACCTCTGTTTTTAGACTGCAGTCCAAGTTAGAAAAAGTGGAAGTCTTCTCTGCAGATTATGCTGCAGAAGATGCAGACTGAAAATTAAGAGATGGCTTCAATATTCAGTTCTGTACATTCCGGTCAAAACATTTTCAAATGAAAAAATATTAATTCAAAAGTCAGATTTATCACAGAAATTCAATCAGTTCATTACAAACCCAATTCCTCTACCCCTGTCTCTTCAACAATCTGATAAAATTTGCAGTTTTGATGACAGTACATGTTAGAAAGGCAGTACTGAAACTTTTTTTTCTTTAATAGTAACAAATATTGGTGGAAAATGCAGGCAGTATGAATGACACTAAACCCACACGTAGTAAAACTTGTGGAAAACAAGCACACCTGACCACAAGATGAAAGTACTGGTTGTAGTGAATATAGAGCTGAAAAAAATACTTAATTCTACTAATTTTACTTGCCTTTGTACTTCATGAATGAAAAGTTCCATTGTACTATTAGACTGCCAAGGAAAACACATAAAATCACTAGTATCTTCATATCTTTAGATAAAGTAATCAGGAAATAGTTTATTTCCCTAAATGAGAAATGTGTTTGTTGAAACTGCATAAATTTTAATGTGTGGATATTTTTATGTGGCAGGTTTGAATGAAACTGTCTAATATACATAGTTACTAGAAAACCATAAATGAGTATCATAATAGCCACAATTTGCATGTGTATTACTTGCAGGTACACTAAAATAGAGGTGACAAAAACAGAGTCTAAATTTGCCACTTTCTTCTCAATTCAATCCCACCTTAAAATAAATACAGTTAAAACAAAAAGAGAGAAACTTTTTCTGGGTTTTCAAGTGTAACAGGCAAAGTACAATGTCGCCTTTCAAGCATTACTGTATTTCCCCTGTGGTCCAGAGATGTGTATACTGACTGAGTATGCAAAGGACTGTGTAGACAATCAAAACTCACCACTCCCTTCCAATGGAATGATTTTATGAGCTGAAATTCACAGCAGATTATAAATACCCAGCCTAGGGTAAAACAAATACAGACAGACAGGATGGGAGAGAAAGAAAAACAGAAAAAAATGTGAAGGAAAGAATGAGAACAAAAAGGGGCAGAGGGGGGGAAGGAAGAAAAAGGAGGGAAGGGAGGAAGGAGAGAAGGGAAAGAAGGAAAGAGAAAAGTAGGAAAGAAACAAGCAAAAAAGAAGGGAAGAAAAAGAAAAACTGACAGAGCAAAAGACTACAAAGAGAAGTGAAAAAAAGTTTATGTATCCACACGAATCCCATGACTACATTAGAACTAATGGATGCTTGCCAAGATTGGCACAAAATTACTAGTATTATCTTTTACCCTATAGTGGTAGCCACCACAAGTAAAAGGTGACGAGAACTGGAAGCCTTCCCAGAATTTAATTTTCTCAGGAAAGCATTTCAGCAGATAATTCTATTAATTCTAAAACGCTGGATAAGGAAAATAAATCCCAAGTTTAAATTGCACGTCTGCATAGACTGTGCAAGGTGATTCTTTTTTTTTAAAGTAGGGTAACACAAAAAAAGAAAAATGGCTTAAGCATTTGAGAAAAGTCATTAAGGGTCTCAAGAGACAGAGAAGGAAATCTAGCAAATTTGAGTCCAGCATTCTCTTTTGAACTTCATATTGCTTTTCCTATTTAGAGGTAATTTGTATAAACAATGCATACTGAGGGTAACATCTGGCTGAAGGATGCAGATTCTTCTTAGAAATGTGGCAAACATCTTACTAATAAATGCAATATAATAAGAAGCTCCTTAATGCATGATGCTAAAAGAAAATCAATTCCACTTGCAAGTTGTAACAAATCCCAGAGTTTAATTGTGAGATGTAATATTCTAGAAGGACTCTGCTGAATTTTTGGATTTATTTTACCACTTGGTTCTTATTTTAATAGGTGGAAAACAGTCAAATGGAATTTAGTGTTAAGTAATTGTAATCCATCTATCTATTTATCTTTATGTATTTATGCATGTAAGATACTCAGGAACTCTTTAGTAACACTGAATGTGAATACAAAGTATACTAGGGGATAATGTGAGTCACACTTCCATTGGTATCAATAAGGTCTGCCATAAGGTAGGACACTGGACCTTACCCATGAGGCTGTATGTATGCAATTATAGGTAATATTTTGTGATAAAACATAAATCAGAAGATGTAGTTCCTTACTAGTTTCCAAGTTCAAGACTATTTCTCAAAGAACAGCCAAATGTCTGTGTTTGTGTCAAGGCATAGTGGGAGAAGGAATTTTTCACCATTAAGACCTAGAAACATTGCTACTAACCAGTGTAAGATACTCAAACAACTGAAAAATGAGAATTCTATAATACAGTTTAAAACAAACAAAACAAAAAAAAAAGCCATGCTAAAACCCCAAAAGCCAGAAACTTCTATCGTAACAACATTTTACAAAGAAAGAAAAACTGAAAACAGAATATGAAAACTTACAGTATAAGCTCATGCTTTCTTTTTTTCCAAAAGAGATCTACTGTCTTTAAACCAAAAATCTGTTTCCTCTTATCTCCTGTAAAAAATTGATTGATTTTCAGTTGAATGTTCTTTCATTCACTCCCCAGGGGTTTTTTTAATTAATTCATTGTACAATTGAAATATATAAAAATAGTCCTCTAAATAACCACTCAGAAAAGTATAAAGGAGATACAAAGCCTGATGAAGACATGATGGGGTTTTTGACCTACCATGATAACTATATGAGAATTTAGCATTTAGAGATGTTATCTTTAAAAAATCCAGAAAGAAATTGCAAAGTAATAAACAATAAATATCTTAAGACATTGGAATTTTCCAAGTCCTCCTATGTAAGTATATCAAAATACTTCATGAAAAATAATGAACTAACTGTAAAAACATCCTGTGAGCTAATTCTGTGCATCAACATAATAAACAAGTACTTTTGCTTTAATTTAGAGTTTAAGGACTACAGCGCCCACCAATATTCTTGAAGTATAAGAAGACTTCACTGAGGAAGGGAAAGTAGTAAGTAGCAAGAGTAGACAGTGAATCAAAGCTACATTTTCATGTGACAAAACAACAGGAAAGAAAAAAAGTAAGAAAACCATAGGGAGATTTATTAGATGCTCAACATCACATACATGTGCATACCTGTACCACAAAAGCTATTTATGAAAGAAAACTTGCTTTAATTCTATAATCACACGAAAGTGCATTAAATTAAAGGCAAATAAAGTGCTACTACTGCAGAGGAATACTTTACATTCCTTAATTCAAAACTTGGTTGAACTTTAAACCATTAGATTAAATAGGAGGGGGATATTTAAATATTTGAAATTACTACAATGTATTAAAACATAATCAAAACAGGAGATACTAGATAAATGGTTTTCAAAAGTGAATGGTAACATGATGATCATTATTTACTTAGGTTAAATAAACACAGAGTGATTATATTAGTTGTCCAGTAAAAAAACCCAAAGAAATCTGGATGAAAAGGGGAATTAAACTTTTCAACAACAATACAGGACAAAATTGAAGTAATTTTCCTACATGCTATAAGTAAAACCCAGATTTGTGCTATATACTGAAAATAGGGTTGAATTTTTAATAGCAACATACTGATACTTAGACGAGCCAGTACTCTTTAACCATGTACTTTTTCTGGACCTTTTGTCTCAATTTCATGCTTTACTGTTGCAAAATTTGTGTCCATGAGGGGAGTGTACATAAAAAAAATTCATTAACATAGGCACAGAGTACTGAATTGTTTTAAAATAATTATGTGTTTCAACACTGAAACTCAGAAGAGTTGATATGGAAATCATTTGTCCACCTCAGTATATACTAAAATGAAAGCCAACACAAGGAAGAGGTAAAAAACACTTTTTCCCTCATAAACCCAAAATGAAAGCATAGCAAATAAAAGAAAACCAGTAATTTCCATAATGTCTTCCTAGAAAATAAAGAAATCAGAATATTGTAAGTTGCAAAGGTGAAATTAGCAGAGAAATACAGCCTTCAATATAAAGAATTCAAAAGGTCCCTTTGAAATTAATTTAATACTTTGTAATAATCTTGCTGTTCAGTATGTAAAAAAAGAAAAGTTTGGAAAAGCTTGTGTAAACCACTTGATTTTACACCAAAACCAGACAAACAAAGAAGTGGCATTTACTGAAAAATTAAATGATGAAATCAGAGCACTTCTAAAAAGATCACCATTAAGGAGGACCCGGAACTCTGGAAACTTAGAAATCTCTGATATTAATTACTGCCAAGAATATTTTCTCAGTGCAGAAAAGAAACAGTATAGTAATGAGAATGTCAGTGTTTCTGTTTTGCTGCATCCACTACCAATATTGACTTCCCAAAATACTCTTTAAGAGTAGTGAGTTGTTGGATAGCATAGAGCTCAATATATTTCATTACTCCTTGCATATCCATATCCATATCCATTCCTTTAAAAACGACAAAGGCTAGAGCAAGGCTTATTGCATATGAAATAAACACCTGAAACATTCCCAAAACATGCTTTGAAAAATGCATTCCTACCTTAATAAAAAGCAAGAACTTTGATGTTCAAATAATCTGTTTTCTCTGTATAGCACTTGGGATTTATCCTTGGGGAGGAGGAGACAAGGAAATCGCTTAAGAGTGAAATGATAAATCACTCTTAAGCAATATAAGTTGGTTTCAAAGCTGACTTCTGCTGGGCAAAGAAAAAAATAAATTCAATTTAATTTCTTATAATCTCTTGCCTTACTTAATACTGTTTCCTGACCCTTTACCATCAAAAATTGGGAAAAACAAGTCATCTTGCTGCCAGTGAGCAAAAAAACACTGCGCACAGAAGAACACCAAGTCAGCCAGCAAAGCTGGTTCCATTCCCATTTGTGATCTTTTTGTTTTTCTAGTGAAGTACATCATTAATGAAGAGTACAGAAGAGCACAGTAATTTGTTTTAATGTTAACCTCTTCAGCTCACTACTACACACAGCAAGACAGACCGCAGCACTACTGGAATGCTGGCATCAAAATTATGCCATTTCCTTCAGGTTTACGCACTGCAACAAAAAAAACCCAACATGCTAT
Source organism: Agapornis roseicollis (assembly GCA_002631895.1). Classification (NCBI taxonomy): domain Eukaryota; kingdom Metazoa; phylum Chordata; class Aves; order Psittaciformes; family Psittacidae; genus Agapornis; species Agapornis roseicollis. Next base: position 12,279 of record NDXB01006677.1, on the reverse strand, counting down.
GCAAAAACCAATAAAGGTCATAATTTAGTCCAAATAATTGACAATTGAATCTATTCTCATTCCAGGTTCCCGGGAGCTCATCTAGGATTACAACTTAAATGCGTTCACTGAAAGCTTCCCACAGCTGGATTCTCTGTTTAGCACAGTAACAATCTGAAGCGTAGGGCTGGGCTACACAGACCAATTAATTTGCTTTGTTGGAGACATAATTTTAAATTCACATTATTCACTCACTTAAATTCACTTTTTCATAATGGTAAAAAGTGATGTGTATTAATTACCCAGGTAAAACTTACATGTATTGCCTCTGTCTAGAAGGAGCTGATAAAGCCTACCCCCTATTTAACACACAGGATTGTGTTTACTTTTCACTTTATGCAATAAATTCATTCTCCAAATTCCTTAAGTAGCAGCATAATTTTGAATTGCCTTTGAAAAGCAGAAGCTCCCTCAACGTTATTATTCCTTGATGTTTCTGAAATAATCAAGAGCACTCCTGGGAGTGCTCTCCCTAGCATTTATCATTTTTCCCTCCTTAAGTTGAAAAGTCATTCTGGTTGATTTCTTCTCAGGCTGAATTCTTTCAGGCTCCTCCATCAAGCGGTGGCGGTTTCAGCAGAACTCCGAAGCCTGAGCTGGGAACTGACCTGCATCAAATATATCAGCTACTCCAAGACCCATAAAGCATCAACAAGTCCTCCCTTGTCACAGCTGACAGAGCCACAGAACAAGGATTTTGTGCTATCATTGTCACAGCCTTTCTACAGGCTGAGGAAGTAGATGGACTTTACTGGCCTCATAGTGTGAGATGGTATTCTTCTGAGAACTGAGTTTCTTCAGTGCCAAGAGGATTTTCCTGTGTCAGCTGCAGGGCTGGGGGATGTCCATGTGTGCAAAGGTAAGGATGGAAAGGTGGGTAGTGTGAAGGGAAGACATCAACTCCAAAAATCAGGTCACAAAACTGTTATCAGGCCAACAACTACCTTGGTCTGGGGGGCGGGGCGGAAAGTAATCAACTGGGACTTTATGAGTTACATCTTTCCAAGCTTTACCAGACAGGTAGAATAGATAGGAGAGACGCCTCCGCCCCTCATGCCCTAGTAACGTTTTTCCTTGTGATGATTCCTTCAGCTACAAACACAATCTACTTTGTAAACAACAATATAGCTCTGAAGGAACTCCTTTGAGCATAATGCCTATAAATCATCTCTGTGGAGTTTACCAGCTAATTTTTTTGGACCATAGTTGTAACTGCACTCTATGGGGCTCTGAGGTGCTGATGGAAATTGAAGCCAGAAGGAAATAATTCAGGTTGGGACTACAGATCGTTGGCACTGATGCTTCTAAAGCCAAAGCTATATAGAGAGCATCTGTATGCATGCTGCTGCTGATAAGGATATATTCTTTAAATAACATAAGAATCAAGAGTAAATTAACAGTTTATGAAAGTAAGATTCAAGGCTAAGAAATGGCCCTGTTCATCAATCCCACAACCAGTCAAGATCAGGAGAGAGCCACCAGGTTGAAAATCTTACATGAGTTTCTCTATTACCTCTCTAGAAAGAAGCACAACTGTTTTTTGTTAATGCTACAACATTAACATGGAAGGCATTTGAAACTTTTTTCACCACTCTGTGGAATGCATAATCCATATAATTTAAATTTTTAAAAACAAGGGTGGAGGCACATTTTCCTAAGCTTTTTCATACATATACAGCCTTGCATACCCTTGCTCACGAGCTACTTGCACTAAGTTGACTGAAGATGCCAAGCAGGGACAGAATATTAATTTCTAAAACATAAATCATCAAAGGATGAATAGTCTCTGGCACTCCCTTGGGTTTGTATTCTTTATTGGTTGTCTGTCTCAGTGGCTTCTTGGGATTGATGCTCAAACAGCCCACTGCTCCTCTCTTTCTCCAGACTCGAATATGAACTCTAAATGCTTATTCAGAGGTGTCAGAGACAATAATTTATTTCCCCATTTTTCCATTCTGCATGAGGAATCTATTATGTTTTCTAGTCAAATATTTTCCAATTCAATAAGCAGAATTGATCATTTACCAGAGAATGTAGTCTAAAGTAACCTGGGAAATATTCCAATATATAAAGTAAAATAAAGACAAACCCAACTAAAATAAAATGCCTTCAAGAGAAACTTGAAAACTGAAGCTCCTGAACCTGGGTAATAATCAGAGTGAAAGCTTTTGTAGGCAAAAGTTAAAAATGAAACATTTCCCTGGAATCCCCCTGCTCAGGCAGGAAGGTGAAGAATACAGGGGGGCATTAAAGTCTGGCAATCTGAAGGCAATCTGAAAAACCTTTCTGCAGGATTTATATTTCAAGTTAAAATAAAAAACAAAAATGCTTATTAGGTGAATGGCAAATGGTGCAAAGCAGTAATTAAGGAATAAAAAACACACCTTTTTCCTATTTTTTTTTCCTGTTCACTGTTATAATTACTCTCTACAGTTAGCTGGTTAATTAACTTGCCTTGTTACCTGACTGCACATGATGAATGAAGAATCAACAAAAATGTCTGAGGATATCAAGATAAAGACAGTACCCAAAACTATGCACAATCACACTGTCTCTCACAAGGAGACACACATTTGCACCTAGACACACATACATTTCTTTACACCCCAAAGGAGCAAAAGGAATCGTTTACTATTACCTGGTTTATTTTTAAGCAAATTAGAAAATTCATAATGCATGTACTTAGTAGAGCTGCTTCAAACCAGACTTAAGCCTTATTCTCTCTTCTGAAAACAATAAAACACTATGGAAGGACACAGTAAGTGCTTATTTAACATGAAAGTTTAAAATTATTACAAGAAGAAATATCAGCCTTCCTGTGAATGCTATTTCATCAATATTTTAATATAACATAAAGGCAAAATTTGAGGAATACTTAAATTTTACATGAGAAACAAATGACAGTTGGAGTAAGGAGAACAATGCCTCAGAAGAAAATGTTTTAGGAGGAAAAAAAAAAGCTCAAACTTTCATATGAATTATGCTTTGTGGAACAGAAAAATAGAGTAGTAAGGAATATATTACCTGCAATGTGCAAGTAACGCACTACAAGCGTTTGAGAAAAGAACAGTTGAGCTGTAGCAGAACCTCTCTTACAGGATACAGTACTTGATATTTAAAATACAACTGCCTTCAAAATATTTGTCCAAACCCAAGTACAGGTCATCAAGTGACTATAATTTATGTACCTCCCATTGGACTAGCTCTATTTTCATGTGTTGAGAAACTGCTCTGACACTCAGCTATCTAATTTTTGTTCATTGCTTTTGCTCCACTACAGTTAATTCAGATGATGTACTGCTTTCCATGTAAATAGATACTTCTTACATGTCTTAACCACCAGGTACATTCACAGTGCTTCCTAGAACACCAAAAGTACTAGGTAATAGAAAAATATTATTCAGTCTATTTCTCACTTGCAAAACCAACAGTTTGCTTTTCACACTGTTAATGAACAACATCATCTAGGCAACATGAAGACTGCCTGCAAAACTTGAATTTGCATAGTGGGTTATGACTGTTTGAAAGTTGTACCTTTATGGAGACATTCTCAAACCTTGTCTGATAGTAGAAGAGCAAATCTAGGACTGACCCCATTTTTGTGAATTAGTAAGTCATCCCCATCACTTTTGCTATACTGTTTGGTATGCCTTTCTGATCAGGTAGTACTGTTTTCCACTGAGTACTTCCTTTATCAAAATAGCTCAGTCTACAGCCCTGTTTTCTGAGAAATGCAAGACAGCAAAACCTTTTTTACATTATCTCTGGGACTATGTAGAAGTGAATGTTAGAATGACCTGTTAGAGCGGTACTAATGAAAAGCACATAAAACATTACTTAATATTCTGGGAATTAAGTCGTAGAGAATTAAATAAAGGCTTTTTCCTCATTTGATGACTTAGATCTTTAAAAAAGTTTATAATTAAAATAGTAGTAGTAGTGGTAATAATAATAATAATACTAATAATAGATCCAGGACACATTTGTTGAGTTATTCTGAGTGTAGTCCTGTTGGCCAAACACCAGTGTCCCATGTACAGGAGAGCTGGAGGGTATCTTGCTTGCTGTCCAGCTGCTACTCCAGTCTCAGGCCTCCCCACAGATCTTGTATCATGTCTGTCAAACCTGTGCAGATCTCTTGGCTGTATTAGGGCATCATATATGGCATGAGATCCCTAACTTTGAGGAACTGAATGAAGAAATATTGAGAAAAGGAAGCTATGTGACCTTCTTGGGGGGTGGGGGGATGGGATGGGAAAGACACTATGTTGAAATTTAGCATCTACTCCCCTTAAAATGCAGACTCATTTGTATTTTAAAAATACCATCTATACTTTTTCTCCCGAACAGTAAAGGTTAATTTATTGTTTGATTTAGACCCACAACAATATTCTTAATTGCCAACATATTTTGCTGTGTGGAAAATCTTTTTCTAAGACTCTTGTAATTAGGAATAATTTGTTGTCAAAGCAGGCTTTCTGCTTAATCTGATTCTTTATACACTATTTTCTATTTCCTGAACTGGAAATTGGATGAGAATTTTCCTGTTTTCAAAGAGTTGTGTAACAGCAGAAAACACTGGCTAGAAAATATTCATCTCAAGTTAAATCTAATCTAGTAATATGGGCACAGATTCTTTATAAGAACAACAACAACAAAAAAGAAATAAAAAGGATCAGAGGTGAAATGGTGAAACAAAGCCTTATTTGCCATACATAAAAAGAGAAGCAAAGGACACTGCAAATCTAATAAACTCTTCAGAGTGCCAGATCTTATCCAAATCAAGAGAGGAGTAAAAGGGAATTGCTTGCCTCTTCAGCGAGGATTTATTTCTCACTTGACTTGGTCAAAACACAGAAGGCAAAGAGAACAAGATCCTGAACTGATAGAAATCCTTATAGTTTAGCAAAGTGAAAAGAATAAACAGATTTCACAGCATCTGAGGATTAGCACTCAAGAGATCAAAACTTAACAGATTCTTGTCCCCCCCCCAAATTAAAACCTTGTATCTTTAAAATCTGCTCTATTTGAGTTCCAACTCATAGAACAAACGGTCTGAATGTACTATCAACATTAAGCACTGGTTTGAAAGAAGAACTTATTGCAGCAAGCTGATTTGTCCCCCAGTACTGAAACAGTTACACTGAGACAAACCAATTAACCAGAGAACTTCTTACGCTTTGTGGGTGACATCTCTCTGGCCATTACTCTGCTTCCAGGAACTTTACAGTTGTTTGAGAGGACATGCAAATTCTCCAGTGACTGTCCTATAATCAGTTTTTAATCTTTTGTGTGGGGCTACACAAAAAAAATCACTGCATAAAGCATGGCTTGTATGGAATGAAATAACTTACATCACATAAAACAATGCTTTCCTCACAGGGAAATTTGTAAGAAGGCTTAACAGCCTGTATCATAAATTCCCGATGAAGATAGAAGTTGTGCTGCTGTGGCTTATAAACCTATTCATAATCACTACATTATTTCCAATGTGAAACATCCACAAGCCACAAAACGACTCTAACCATTTGTAGTGTTGCTGCTGTATAAAATTATCATAGAATCTCATGTTCTGAAAACATGTACAGAATGGGGATTTTGTTGTTACTTGGTTTTTTTTACTATTTTAGGTATTTTTCATTGTCTTGATTGTTTACTTTTTCTGTAGCTTTGTCTTTTCTGGTGTAATTCATAAATTCTGAGGGAAGTATACTTTCACCTAAATACTCCAAAACTGAGATCAGCCTCACCAATTCTGGTTGCAGACAGGGTCTGCTGAAGAAAGCTAAAGATAAATTGATAAGCACAGGAAGAGAAGGGCCTCCTTCTGAACATTTTTTTCCCTTTGCCACATGATCCTGAGTTGCTGAGGGTCTAGTTTCCTCCTGACCTGAATGCAGAGATCAGTAAGTTAAGTGATCAGATTGCTCCAGGGGAGTGATTGGTTTATTTCCCTACTGAAAGTAAACCCCGGTCAGCAGACTGCTGATCCATAGATGGTGTAGAATGACAGTTGTCTGGGCCAGAGCTGGAATACAAGCAGCCTAGATATGCCTTTAAGAGATATTAAAAAAAAAAAAAAATCTTAAATTTTAGATTTGCTTTCTTAGCTTAGCATATATGTATGTCTTCATATATGTATGTTGCACATTTTATTATACTACTATAAAAAATTCAAAATCACCTGTCTCAAAATCATCAAATACATTGAAGTCTGATGAAGAATTTTTCTTGAAAGAAAACAGAGATATTACAAAGTTTGTAGACGTCAGAATTAATTTTTGAAGTGCACTACACTGCTAAACAGTAAACGATTACAACTGAAATAAGAGCCAGATTAAAGAACGGGTTAAGCAAACTCAAATTCTCAAAGCCTAGTTAACTTCAAACTAGGTTACTGGTTACTTTCTTTGTCCTCCTTTCTTTACCCAGTAATGGCTGTACAACTAAGAAAATTCATATACTTCATTATGATATAAAAACTCAATGTGAGTGAAGAAAGGAGAAGAAACATTCAAAAAAACCCCACACAAATCCTTAAAGCTACTTGGGGGGCTGGCATCCTTGGTGTTCAATGTCCATCATATCTTTGTTTCTAACACAGAGGTACTTGCTGTAGGTTTTGTGGTTTTGTTTGTAATTCACAAACAAAATATGGTTTTGGCAATTTCCGAAACAGTGCAATATTCCATACAATGTGATCCAATGCAAATACAGTTTAAAATTTGAAATCAAGTTTTGTCTTTCTCATGCATTCCCTCTATCAACAAAGACTTTAAACTGGAACAGTTACTAACTGCTGATCATGCCCAAAACAGAAAATAATATTATGAATCCACATAAATAGAAAGTGTTCAACTTCCAGGAATGAAAATGTATAATGAAAAGAGTCTACCTTAGATTTTACAGAATTTCACTACGCAATTAAAAAAATACCAAAGAAAAAATCCTTAATGTAACAGTAAATATTATCTAATCCCCTTAATAATTATTCTTGCTGTTCCTGACTCATGAATTCTACAAATTAAATAGTAGTTGTATTTATATTTTATGACTCCTTAGTCATTAGAAACAAAGAGTATTAAAAAGAAGGGTTTCTGCCTTGTGGTGTTTATATTGCCTACAGAGAAATTACTCAGACCTTAAAATTTACAATAAAATTACAATGCGTCCCAAAGCCCCCAGATACGACAAAGTTTATCTGTTTGTGGGTAAGATACAATGCTGCTACTGTATTTGGGAAAAAATCCCATTGCTATGCTCCCCCCTATCTCCCTTCCAGAAGTTAGGTCAGAGGCTGCTGGGGTATCAATACCAGCTAAAGCTTCTGAACGTCAGAGTGTTCAGTTATTCACTTAAGGGCAGACAAATCTCATGAAAGAACTGTCATGCTTTAAACCAGCAGGCAGCTAAACACCACCCAACTGCTTGTTCAGAACCAGGACACTGCAATTTATTGAAATTCACTTATGGTAGTAGAAAATACATAGGGGTTTCTACCTCATAATGTTTACTGCTTTCTGTCAAACTAAGAGAAAATTATAATCTCATGCCAGCTAGAAATAACAGTATCCAGGTAAAATCAAATTTAAGTTAATACAATAAGAAAGCAAAAAGTAAAAAACAAATACAACCATATATATATATATACACAGACGTATACGTAAGGACAAAACATTTAGGTAAATGTTTAATGCCTTAAATAAATATCTACCACAATATGACAGTATACTTATTATCATTCCCAATTATATAAAAGGAAGGTAAATGTTTGTCAGAATTTATGACCTTGAAAAAAGATTGCACAGAGTCTTTAACTTAACTGATAGAAGAGATAAAACTGTATCACTTTTAACCTACTTTCTAGATTTATTCGAAAGGAAAATGGGGAAAAAGGGCCAAAAAAATAGAAGCCAATCAAAAATTTCTAAGCTAAGTTCAGCAGCAAGATGGTTTTGACAGCTATACTGTATTTCTATTTAAGAAAATGTTCTTAACAGTTTAGCTGATTACATGGTATTTGATGAATACTACTGATTCAACTAGATTATGACAGAACTGATCAGAAATAAGAATGACTTACATTTACTATGCTATTATTTAGAGGCCTCATGTACCTTTAAAGTGTTTTTAAAACATATTTTAGAATGGATTTTTTTCCTTTTTCCTCCCTTAAAGTAAGATGAAAATTTAACCAAAAAAAATGAAAAAGTTATGATTTATTTCAAAACCCACCTAACATTCTAATATCACCAGATGAAGAGACAAAAATTCTCTGCAAGTCTCTAGTTCGAGATGATTTCTTATCATACTAAGCTGATCCAGTTTCAGTGCAACAAGAACATAGTTCACATACTGCTTACATGAAAATTTAAACAGAAATGGCTAATAATATAGAAATCTCTCCATATCCATTTTGGTTTACTAAGAAAACATTGTCTTCAGACAAAATGAGAGAAGGAAATAATTTCAGGGTAATATCTTGATTTCTTTGTTATTGTATGGGGGTCCTTTGCCATTTTTTGACTGGTTTAATTACATTCCAAGTATGTGAAAATACAGCATTAACAATAAATACTTTCTAAAGGCTATAGATGTTACCCACACAATGAAACTGCGAAGCTGAATCCTAACTCTGCAACAGGGAAAAAAATGCATAAACGCCAAACTTGTATACATGCACAGAGTTAAGAGTGAATAAACATTCCAAAGAGAGGAAACAAGATATTGCCAGAAAATGAAAAAGCATCTGAAAGACTTCTAGATTTTGCAACAGCGTGAAGACCAATGTCAAAGTCAGAGCACTTATAAGGTTCAAAGAAACCAGTGTCCAAAGGAGTTGGTACTAGCCAGAAGTAAAAATAAAGTAAAATTTGTTCTTATTGAAAGTAAGATTAATTTATCTATTGATTCCATCAGCTACAATTTTCACACTGGTATGAAAATAAAATTGTATGTTCTTCCTTAGCAATATTCCTAAATTATTTTCATTCAAGTATCTGCAACATTCTAGCTTATCCTCAGAGATTAACTATATATGTAAGAAAAGATATGAGAAAGAAATCACCGCCCTGAATGTCTTTAGATGTACAACAAATTAACCATACTTTAAAGAAACTGTGGCTTTTTTTTTTTTTTTCCCAACAGTTTCTCTTAAAAGCTATTAATACATGAAAGCAATACCGAGAAACAGTTCAAGAATACAGACTAAAGAGGGTACGAATAAAAGAATAAAATTACCAGATTAATACAGAGTATCAAGTAAATCCAGTAAAAAAAAGGGCTCTGTACTGAACACGCAATGCCACTTATACTGGTAGTCTTTATCATTAAATATATATATAGTCTTTATACAAAATTGCAACAATACTGAAATTATGCCTCCTAAGACATCTTTGTATTATGCAATGTATTTTTCAGGATGGATACATCTTATAGCGTGAACTTTATTCTTTGCCCTAGACAAACAGCCATTTGAAGCAGATTTACAACTCCCTTTACTGATGGTGAAACACAGAGACTGAGATCAATTGTTTCACAAAATACGCGGTGACAAAAAGATTACACTTTTTGATCAGAACTACTAGCACAGGCACAGGCATCAGGTGGCATTACTTCAAAGACGATGCACCCTTTCAGATGAATTGGCTCCTAACAATGACCTCTGGTGACATATCAGCCTTAAAGTTGCCATTTTTTTTCTGACATTGTTTTGTTGCTGTAGTGTGGCTTTTCAATTCATATATTTAATAGCTTATTGTTGTTTGACATCAGAGTTCAGCATTATATTGAGAAAAATACACTTCTATGACCAAATAAGTATAAAATATGGTAGACAACCTTGCATAGCACAAACACAGGAATAAAATCTAAGGCTGGAAATCAAGTAAATCAATCCAATCCATACTTTTCCTTTTTTTCTTATGCTCAACTATAATGGCTAAAGAACTAATTCATTCTCTTCAATAATTCCTCATCATTCCTGGGCCAACAATTAATAATTCATTTATACTTCAGAGACATGTTGAGACTGCTAATTAGTTAAGAGATGGATTTTATGCATAACTGGATGTATCTGTGCCAGACAGATGTGTACAGAGTTATAATATTCAAACCCTTAAAACTCTCATATGCTCTAGCAGTTTCTGCTTAAACTGAATTAAATTAAATAAATACAGACTAAAATAAATAAAGCCTTTTCTTTTACACAAGCTTTCTAGCAATTCACTTGAGATCATTTAGAAAGCCATTGAAGGCAAATGGACATATTTTAAAACATTTTAAGATTTACAAAATAATTTGTTCCAAATACATTACTTATAAATGACATTTCTGATTAACATATAGAACTAAAATGCAGTCATGTCAGATATACCAAAAATAGTTCTTTTAAATTTTTTATTAAAAAAGAGATATTATGCAAATTTAGGAAATGATTTCAATAATAGATGAGAATAGGTTATGATTTTTCTTTGGATGGTTTTAGTTTCCCTCCTGCAATTACTTTACCACTGAGTGGGCATCATCACACTGACTTGAATCACTTTGAAAGTCTGCTTTTCAAATGTTCATATCATGTCTCATTCCATAAGCAAATTCTAAGTCTTTGGGGACCAAATGCTTCAAAATCGTTTTGTTCTCATGCATGGCTGTTGAGAAAGAACCACCTTCTTCTCACTTTTAATTAATTTTGCATTCCCATATTCTGGTATTTTGTGTTCTAACATTAAGCCGCCATCTCCTGTCAAATATCCACACGCCGTTTCAAGAGAAACACGCATTTCATATATAGCAGCTGTTTTAAGAACTGTCGGAAAGATGAATCAGAATCAGTGTGATTACCTTGCCTTTTTCAAATTTTAGTGTTTCTATAAGTATTTGTATCATGATAATAATGCACTCTGAATGAATACAGCTTTTGAAACAATCTTTTCTCTTATCCTTTTTTTTATTGATAGGCATTATCAATAATTCATCAATGTGAACTCATAAGTATGCCTCTTGTAACGTATTTCTTTTTCAAAGTTTTTTTTTTTTTTTGACATAATGAAATGAATTCTTAGCACACTAACTACCATATCTGAATGTTTTCCTGCTTCCAGTTTCAAAGCATCACCTGCATAATGTAAGGGTCTCTACAAAGGAGCTGTTTGGAGTAGACTTCCAAGAAAGACCAGAAGAGATTACCAATCATAAGCAGAATATTCAAGCTATTTCCTTAAAACTAGAGTGTGTGAAGAATTTTGGTCAGCTAAGTGGAAGTTCTGAACAGAAGCATGACAAATATCTTGCAGAAACAATCAAATTTCCATAAATGAAGCATTACCTTCCTTTGACTTGTTCCTGGTTCAGCACAGCATGAAGAGCAACTTCTCAAAATGTCCTGAGCTAAATTATTGCAAAAGCAAAGAAAGCAAAATCCATAAAGAGTACAAATTGCACAGATTTATACTTATACCCTTGAAGAAAACAAACCAAGTCCATAAATGAATTATTTCCAGAAGGGCCAGGTACGGCATATGCCAAAGCTAGCAGCATGGTGCAAATGCTGCAAGCATAGCATGCACAGACCCTGATGGGCCCGCAGGCTCCCAGCTACCTTCCAGCACTATAGCAACTGGGAGGAGATTAGTTTCCCCTGTCAAGGCTTCCAGGATATATCCAACACTACCATGCATGGTGAAAGGACCTCTGCACAGCACAGAAGACAGCTGAAAATGATGAATTCCAAATGGGAAAAGGAGTCAAACCTGTTGCGTCAGGAAAGGGTGGCAGTGAGGTTCATAACCCTGTCTTGCTCTCAAAATTCCATCTTATAAAAGAAGAAGCCTTTAACCCCATCAACTAGAGTAGAAGTAAATTGTGGTGGCAGTCATGCTAATTATCGTGTTTTGTTTTGCTATAAAAGCAGACATCTTCTCTTATCTCCTGAATGAGGGATATGACAAAGTGAGAGCAATAAGACTCCAGACAGGAAGGACTGCATGACTTCATCTAATCTTGCAAGATTTAGCTTTACACACTTAAGTAAAGTTTGATTTTAAACTTTATTTAAACTTTCCTGTTACACAGTGCCACAGTGATGGGGAATCTAAAGAAGAGAAAATCCAAATAAAATTTACTTTTTATGATTCTCTTAATTGAATGTGTGGTGATTTATATTATTTATATCATTATGGCATTGTGTGCAGTTCTGGTGTCCTCAACATAAAAAGGACATGGAGCTGTTGGAACAAGTCC
>NDXB01006676.1:39439-56955 GCA_002631895.1 Agapornis roseicollis | reverse complement strand
CCCCCCCCCACTGCTCTTTCTACTTTGTGTGTCAAAACCGCACGTTTTGTTTTGAACCACCAGCCCTTGGCTTTCACCAGCCCCTTCACTTCTGGCATCTGATGCCAAACGGGCCCTGTCAGCCCAGGGAAGGCAGAGGGACAATGAAGACTATGCGCTCCCAGCCCAGCACAGCACTGTGAGCATCTCCCAGTCCCTTCTCAGGTGGGCTGAGGGCAGTGGTGAGGAGCTGGAGGAAGAACCTCTACACACACGGGGGTGATTTGCGCAGGTGACCTGCCAGAAGCAGGGCAGAGGGGAGCCCCTTTCCATCACACCAGGGGTGCCGCTGGGTTTCTGATCCCTCCAGCTCCACCGGCACAGGCTGACGCTGGTGTGTGAAGGGGGTCTGAGCTCAGAGCGCTCTGGGGAAAGCCTGCCGCAACAGGATGCTCTGGGCTTTCCCAGGGACTGGCAACTGCACCAGCCTGGTCCTTCCCCTGCCCCACATCCTGATCCCAGCTGCATGTGCTGGCATGGAGGCTCCTCTCCGGGCTCCTGCAGTCACCAGCATCCTGATGCCTCCAAGAGTACCAGCCCACGACCACCAGCACCTCTGTGCTTGCTTACAGGCACTGTTTGACCTTGGTATAGGAAGCGATTCTCTCCTTGCCAGAGCCACCACAGGGCCGGCCCCTCGCACACACGGAACCGTTGCCACAGCGCTCGCTGCAAGGTGCGTGCGCTCGCTGCAAGCGCTCAAGGCCAGCGCGTACCATGAGGCAGAAACAGGGGCTTTGGGACCGGGGACGTTCCGAGATGGGAGAATGATCGCCTCCAGCAGCAAACGCCTGCACCAAGCCCAGGCTCCAGCTGGGGCTCCCTGGGTTGTGTTGGACCCCAGCCACGTGCTGCAAACCCCATCACCCCGAGCTCAGCCCCAGCCCATCTCGTCCCAGCCGGGAGCAGCCGCCACCGCAGGGCTCCAGCGCCCAGCACCAGCTGCCGGCACCGGCGCTGCGTGAGCGGGTAAACAGCCTCGGGCACGGCTGCTCCCGTGCTGGGAACGGGCAGGGACGCTGCTGAATCATACTCAGGAGTATTCGTGCCCTGACAGCTGCAGCGGGGCCGGGCACTGCACCCAAACACTCCTGACCCCACCACACAGCTTCACCCGGGCCGCACCGGGCTCCCTTCCATCCTCCTACCCCACCCCCTGAGCCGCTGTGTAAGTCAGAGTCCCTTGGACAAGTCCTTTGGCCTCATTCAGACTCGGCACTGAGCAGCTCAGTGACTCAGACACAGGGGGATGAGGCAGCCATGGGCATGGGAGAGCCGGAGGGGGGGTGATGCTCAGCAGCTGCCAGTAGGCTTTGGCTGCCTGAGCATGGGCAGCCACTGCGAACACCAAGGCTTTTGCCACTGAAATAATGCTGCTGCTCTAACCACTTGAGCCATGTTGGGTCCCTGCCCTTCCCCTGGGGTCACCTGGGGTCTTTGCGCTATGCAGGAGGAACGGAGCTGAAGGGCTTAGAGGGCAGCTTATGTGGGTCGGGAAACGGCATCTCCCTGCAGCAGAGGGGGGCTTCAAAAGAGGAATTAGTGATAGTGGAAAGGGTGAAGAGTCTGCATCCACGGCTGTTCCTACACTGTACCGCGTGGAGCAGAGGTGCAGCTCACACCAAGGGAGGTCTCGAGGACACCAAGTACAAGAAGCCCAAGCCTTTCCATCACACAAACTCATTTTGGGGCACACAGCTCTCAGCTCACCCTGCTCAGGAGCCCTCCACGTTTGAGGGGCTTCACTTTACACCGCAGGCTGTGCTGGAGAGCCGCAGCCGGCAGCGGAGGCGCGGGCAATGCTGGCGGTACCTGCGGGCTGGCGTCGGGCAGGGCGCCAGGCGAGCTGAGTAAGCACAAAGCTCAGGACACAGCTGTTCACCACCCGAAAACAAACCCGGAACCACCCCGGCAGCCTGTGACCCCCCACCCCCCGGCACAGAGACTGTAGCTCTTGCACCACTCGTGAGATGCCTGGGGCGGGCACCGGGCCTATCTGATAACAGCAGAGCTGTGCTGCAGGGGAGGGGGAACCAGCTCTGAGGAAGGCAGGCGAAGAACAGCAACTGATCCTGGCCTTCCCCGGCTGCTCGCCGTGGCATGCTGCATGGCTTCCTTCCAGCGGGAGCTGCCGGCTCGACCCCAGCACCCAGCCTGGTGCAGGCTTTTCCTATATAAACAAGAGATCCAAAACCAAGGGGGTGACAGCTCCTGGGCAGGTGAGTGAGGGTCGCGAGGCAGCCGGCTGCAGGGAGCGTGTTCGCTGGAGCAGGATCCCTGCCAAGCTCCACTGGGAGCGGGTCACCATGGGTCGAGCCCTGCTCAGAAGAGGATGTGTCTGTGGGAGCCTGGGCTGCAGGGGCAGGAAGCGAGGCAGCCCCGGCTGCCGCCACTGACGCACGTTCCCGAGCGCGACGGGCGCCCCAACGCTCCCATTGCCTCAGAGCTTCCAGACTGTGCTGCTGCCCCGGAGCCTTGCTCAGGTTTCCTGCCCCAGGAAGTTTTCAATGACTGCGTAACGCAGGAGCTTAACTGCGCCTCAGCTTTCCTTCGCCTCCAGTTAGGCAGGTAGGAGCTCCGACAGCAGGCTGCCAGCGCACACCAAGACACACCATTCCCTTCTCCTCCATCTCCAGCCAACACCCAACTGCTGGGCTGTATAAACATGCAACAATACGCTGTAGAAAAGCTAGAGCGGTGTTCCCGGAGGGATAAGTTTGCATTGTTGGAGTTCAAGCATCCCTTGGGAACACCGACGTGATGCTGCAGCATCCACCAGTCGTGCCTGAGGGACCCTCTCGCTGAGCCACCACATGGGGCTGCACAGTGCCTGTACCCAGGCGACATCCCCCATGCCTGCAGGGACACCCGCTGGGTCTTTGCCCTCAGAGCTGACTTCAGTGGCCAAAACCACGCCGTGCAAGCAGCACTGCACTGCCAAAGGCTCTGGCAAAAATAGACTTCAAGCATTACTGGCACCAACACTTGAAGCATGTTGCAAAGAAAAACATCTAGCCGTGGATTGACACTAATTTGCCCTCAATTGTGCTGCACTGTTTGCAACTCCGTTTTGAAGTGGTGTATTTATGCCAATCACAAAACACTTGCCCCTTATAGCTTGAAATGGGCAGATTTTGGTGCCCCGGTGGTAAGAGATGCACACTTGCCTTGCATCCTCTCTTCTCCAGCACTTCATACCCATGGTGTGCATTCAGAGAAGAGCTCTGTTTGGGTCATGCTGCCTTTCTACCAGGGGACACACACGAGGAACAAGCACCTTTCTAAAGCTCCAAAGCTGGAGCTTTGGGAGCTATCTGCCTGCCCATGTTTTTAGCCCTGAAGAGATACCAGCTGGATGCCTCCAAGGAGCTGTCCTGCCCTGCACCTGTCTAAAAGCCTGAGGCACCAAGAGCCACGCTGACTGTCCTGCTCCTCCTCAGGCACATGTGGGCTTTAGAAATGTGGTTTGTGCCTTCTTTCTTTATGGTGCTTAAAAGCCTTCAGGCCTCATAAAAAAAGGCTCACCCCTGCTTCTTCCTGACTTTTAAGATCAGAAATAGCAGTTTGGCTTAGAGGTCAGCATCAGCATGTCCATAGAAGTGGGGTCTCCCCCACCCTCAGTGGGGTGGCACAAAAGCAAACACAGATTATTTTTGTCTTATACCAACAAAAACACTGGCAGTGGGGCCATGGGGCCATCCCCAGGACTTAGAGCAGTTAAACCCCACTCTGCAAGGACTGATGTGCTTTGTTTTAGCTTTCTCTGTGTTGTGAGGAGCAAAACCCTGTGCCAATACGTACAGAATTCCTAAGGGTGGCACTGGGGATCTTTAATTCTCTTCTTGGAAGATACACATGGTCAGTGCACACAGCTGGGAGCGACCAGTGCCTGGGTGGTCAGTGCACAGGGAGCCATCGTGGCTCTGGGGTGAGTACAGCCTCTCTGTTACCTCTCACACTCCAGGCATCCAGGAGCAAGGTCTCCTGAATCCACACCAAAGTCCTTCATTCCTAAGAGCATCCCAAGACACAAACTGAAGAGCCGCTTTCATCAGCTGTTCTGATAGAACAGAAAGGCTGTGACAAGCAAAGGAATGAGATTCTCCTAAACCTTTTAAGGTAAAAGTGCTCTCCTTAAACATGTGGGTAAATACTGAGATGAGCACCCTGTGTCTTGCTGTCATCTCTCTCCAGCACAGTGCTACGTACCTCCAGTTCAGAAACAAAAGCACAACCACAAACTAAAGATAAACCTTGCTCTTAGCTCACAAAATGATGCACATACACACAGGCAAGTTATCAGAAAAGGCATTATATTTTGGTTTCCACCTTATTTAAAACTGATTTTGGTTTTCAATCAATCAAATCTGAGTATGTCCGAGTTCAGTTTTCTATTTTCTTTCCTCCCCCCCCAACAGCAATGATCAGGATGACCATAATTATAAAAGGGATGGGGAGAAAACCCGAGAACAAGATACAGAGTGTGAACTGTGCTCTCTTCCACATGAGCACGCTAGGGAATGTTAGTTTCAAGCTCTTTGTTTTTCCTTCAGGTTGTCACTAACAAAATCTCTACCGTTTATTAAAGCAAAGCTACAGTAAATTTTCTTGCAGTCTTACAGCAGGTTTTTGTATTACCAGTAGGACTTGCATGCATGGATTGCAGTCACACACACACGCTCACAGACATTGTACAGTAGCCAGTTGGCACCATAAGAACAAAAAGAAAACAGACATTCATTTCTTTGAAGTGGTCAACATTAGAATCGCACCGAACATTTGGATTTCAAACAAAAATACTGCACAGGTCTTCCACATCTACACGGTAAGTCATCCCTTCACAACGGACGGAGCTCTCGTCTCCATTTGTTCAACATGCACCGCTGAAGCTTGAAGGCACGCTGGCCAAAGAGAGCCCTGTTCTTTTTTGTCATCTTAACTCCAGTGTGCTGCTGTCGGGGTGCAAAGAAAGGAACAAAATAAAGCCAAGCCCTTTCGCAGCACACCGGGAAAAGGTCATTCGGAGACCACAGTACTTGGAAGGCAGCCCCGCTGCCTGGATTCTACTTCTAACTGTGCTCTTGGAGGCATTGAAGGAATATGCTTGTCTTTAAAGATGACATATAAAGGCAAATTTCTGCAAAGCCTTTCTTTTCAAACTGCTCACGGTAGACTAACACTCCTTCTGGAAGAAACTGGTCCTTCAGTCACCAGCTTCAAGTGGGAAATTTCCTACCTGCTGTCTTAAACACTGAAGCACCAGAGGTTATAGGGCTGAACACATTCAGGCATTCATCAGCTTCAGGAAAACTTTATGCACAGACACACACGCACGTGCGCACACACACACAATAAAAGCTAAAACGAAAAGAAATCCCCAATACCTCAAGAGCACTATATCAAACCAGAACTCTTGGGCTACTGACTGCCAGCACTGTCAGAAGCTGCTTGCTTCTGGGAAGACACCTGGAGGTTGAAGCCTGACGGTGATTTTGTATCCTCCCAGGGTGAGATCTGCTGAGCTTTACTGATTGCGAGATAAAGCAGTGTTTTCAAGAAAACTAAAACCAACAAACTCATAATAACCATCACCAAAATCACCATTGGGAAAAATCCATTTGCTAGAAGGTCTCATTGAGAAACACCAGTCCCTGCCCTGCAGAGCAGGACAGACATGATTAACAAAACCCCGAGTGACCTGTCCCCCACACGCCGGGCCTTCGAGGACTAGTCCTCGAATTATACTGGAGGGGGAGAAACAGAAATAAACTAATGAAAGGTTGTATCACCTTTTTTTCCTCCTATTAAAGTTGTTATCCTCTTATTCCACTCTCATTTCTTTGATTTGTTTTTCTCCCTTCCACTCTGCCACCTTAGCTGGGGGAGTTATTGGTACAAGAGTTCGGAGAGTCCTGCTCATTTATTGTGTTCAAGAGTACACACACCGGCTGCCGGGGCAGGTGGTGGTGGCTGTGTTCACGGTGCTGCTCCTCTGCGGCATTAAACAGCCCTTCCTCCTCATCCCCATGGGGACGGCCGCTGCAGCTGTCACAGAAGTCCAGGGGCCCGTCCAGAGCATCATCAATGAGCCCATCAAACTCCTTGAGGTCGTCGTCGTGATGGCCCCGGTTGCATACGCAGACTTCAATGCCCGAGTCACCAGTGAAGCGGCGCTGCCTGCCCGGCGTCTTGTCCTTCGCATCGGGAATGGCGCTGCTCTGCTCTAAGCTCTCAGAGCTGTAACCTTTGAGCAGTTCCTCCTTGCACTCAGTATCCTTATCAGGACTGGCCCTCTCCACCAGCTCAGCTCCTGTGCTGGTACCACCAGGCTCAATGCTTTGCATTTTGGCAACTGCTCTCTCAAGTGTGGTGGTGGAGGGCTCGGGGTCCCCGAGGCCGGGGGACCCGGGGTGGTCAGTGCTGCTGTTATTGCCACTGGGTGCTGCTGAGCTGCTCTGTGCTGGCTGTAGGTTCCTTGGCATGTCTGGGATTGTGCTACTGCTGCCTGCTGGGACACACTGCTGATGTAAGGCACTGTATGGCGGTGGTGGGGTCGGCGGTCGGTTCACCACTTCCTCATAAGGAGGTAGTAAATAATTCGGCAAAAACCCTGAAAGTGGGAAGCAAGGAGGAGAAGTTATTTCTTGAACAGTTTATCCCAGGAAACAAGTCATTAATACAGGTCTGTTAGTTGTTTGTTGTCTACCAGCACCTTCCCTCTAAACAGCTCACAAGGGTGTGCTTTACAGCTTTACAAGGGGTGCCAAAACTTGGCCCAAATGAGACACATCACGTTATAGAGAAGCAGCAATCGTGGCACAGGAGGGCACCTTTACAGGAGGAGATGGACACAGCTCGGAACAGCAGCCTGATCTCCTGGCTCTCAAGTCTTTGCCCAGGGCTACCAGGTGAACTTACCATCACCACCCTGTACCCCAATACAGCCCCATAAACCACACCAAGGGATGGCCTGCATCAGCTGGAGAGAACATCCTGGGAGATACCTCACCAGCCCTCTCCAACACTGGCTTCTCAGCCAAGATTCCGCTTTCAAGAGCAAAGACCTCATCTCACAAAGCTTTGTGCATAGATGAAGGGACACAAGCAGTTACAAGGATCCTGGCTTTTGGTTGTTTTAACACTGAATTCATTTTTTCCTGGTGCAGGCAGAACAAACTGGCAGTACTGTCAAGAAAGTTTGGTTTATTGTACTTACAGCCCCACAAATCTATGACAGATTTTGCTTATTTCTTGAGAGGCAACAAAACAGTCTATATATAGACAGAATGGACGTAAATACTGGAAACACAAAGACAGCACTGCAGTTTTCCATGTGTAATTGGGTATCCCTGGGAAGGAAAGTGCTGCTGGGGAATATTTCTGAGGTGGCTGCAAGAGTTGAACAAGCAAAGTAAGTTCATATATGCAACTCAGCAGTCCACTACAGGAAACGCAGTTGCAATACCACCAGTCAAAAGGCCGAGGCTTGCTGTTCTAATGTAGTGTAGGATGGCACGAAGGAGAGCACAAAGCAACTGTATTTTCCCTGAGCTATGGGCAGCAGCTCCTTCCTGCCCAGTCCTAGGGCTGCTCACCAGCAATGTGGTCTGGTCACTGCAGCACTGGGCAGGAGGCAGCACAGTCCTTGCCAAGGCACCATTTCCACCCACCCTGTGTGACTGAATTTCAACAAGCCACTTCCTACCCCTCAGTCCCACCAGCAGCAAGTGCAGGCTGGAAAGAAGGAGCATCCATGAAGTCCTGAAGGAGATTATTATAGGAACCCTCCCAGAAAAGTGCTCAAGGGATCACCGTACTCCCAAAGCCAAATCAAGGGTGGGTGTGAAGGTGTTGCAGCTGGTGTGGTTCAACTCCAGACTCAAGGGGGAGTCAAATGCATCCAGCAGCTGGAATATGCCACCTCATCTCTACAAGCCAAGGACAGGCCACAAAGCTGCTCACTGCCTCTTGCTGAGCCCAACCACTGCTGCCCACTTCCCCCCAACACAGCAAACTTGCTGCTGCCCTGCTACCCCTGAACTCCAGGAAAACCAGTGTGAGGTACATACGGAAATAAAACGGCAGGGCTGAATAGTTATGGGCTTCCCGGTATGCGATCAGGTTGATCTCGTGTTGCCGCTGCTGGGCCTGGAGACGATGCTTGGTGCGTCGGTGATGGCAAACACAACAGCAGCTGAGGATGATGATGATGGTCCACACCAGCCAAAACCCTGCAGTGGGGGAGAGCAAGTGTTAACCACAATGCAAGAGCCACATCCAAACCCAGCAAACACCATGAAGGCAATGGGGAAGATCATTAGAAAGCCCAGATCTGAACCTTGCACTGCTCTTAAAGGCAGAAATACATGTTGTGCCAGGAGGCTTCAACACAGACCTGCCTGCACAGTTGACTCCTATTCTGACAGCCTTGGGTAGCCTTGACAGAATTGGGTAACTCTGTACATGCTTTGGTACAATGTGGAGTACGTTCATTAAGTACAACTCTAGAGAAGAATGAAATACGGAGACAGAGCTAAGCTCCCCCCATCATCGCTCCCACCCTTTGGATATCATTTCTTCTAGCCAAAAATATGAGAAGAGCTGTGAATAACATTGAACTTGTCTCCTACAGCCACTTCGGTTTGAAAATAACAATCAAGACACAAAAGACACTCTGCAGACTGACCACAGAAGAGGAGGAAAAACCCCAATCACTATGTTTTGCTTTTGTTTGCACTGCTCTTTAATTTCCATCCCAAATCCTTCATTGTTACATTTAACAAAACCATGCTCTTTTTACAAAAATGTCTCAAAATATTTTTAAAACTTATTTTTGTATTCAATGTCTTAAATTATCCAAAATCAGATTAAACCAGCCCCCCACACCGAATCCTCAAGAAATCCAACTTCTGCTCTCTTTGTGGTCACGGCTGCTCTCGGTGCCCCGTCGCACAGTACGTACACTGCTCCTTAAAAGGGAATTTATAAAGCACACTTCCTGCATTTCCTCCACTCCCTCCAACATGTGCAATAATTCCCCCTTTCCACAGATCTCCCTTCACGCTTGCATGCACTAGAAAAATGTTTCTGAGAAACACTTCAAAGGAGTAGCAACATTCACTGCAGAGTAGGCTTTTGCCTCCTGCAAGAACAGCCCCCAGCTCTACCTGTTTGAATCTCTTTTTCAAGCTCAGGTTTTGCAGCTCAGGATACCAGGAGAGCTCTCCCTTTAGAAACCTGTAGGCCTGACAACCACTCCTCAGCAGAGATCACAACACTGCTTTTCTTTTGGTAGCACCTTTGCCACTCTTCATTATTCCCAAACAGCAGACAAAACAAAGACTCCTCATGCTACAGCCCATTTTCAGCATGGTTCTGCCCTGGAAGATCAAACTTACTAGAGGTAAAAACCTCTAGCCCCACCTTTACTGTACCTTGATGTTTTCAGCATCCCCTGCTGAGTTAGCGATGTTTTCTCTGCTAAGAGCTGGGTGGGGAAAGGTGAACAGTTTAGGAATTAGAAGAATGAGAGGAGTGTTGCTCTGGCTCAGAACAAAGTGCAATCGACCCATATCACCCATCTCAGAGACCCACATTGAGCTGTTTGTAGGTGAACTGGATGTGCCATATCGTGCCTGTGAGCATTTGGGCACGGACTTTCACCTCCCTGTGTTGCAACCCAAATTCTTTATGTATTTTGGCATGGCAAACTGAAATCTCTCTCTTGCCTTGCACACCCAACCTCCCTAATGGACTGGATTCCACCTTACACCTAAGCTTATCAAACCCTGCTATCAAATGAAGGTGTTACATGCTCCATCTTTTCCTGCTTGGCTGGAAATTAAGGTTCCTAAGTAGTTTTTCTAGCCAGCCTGCTCAGCAGTACCACAAAGGGCAGAGAGAAAATGGTGTTCTTCACTCCAGAGAAGCAAAGGATGAAGCACTCGAGATGTCCTCTGCATCTGAGCTGAGAAAGTGTCTGCTGCCTTCCAGACACCCTCCCATTTCTAAAAAAAAGCCTTTTTGTATAAACTAAAAGGACTGGCCTAGTCCAGCCTTCCCTCTAAAGCCAGGCATTTGCAACTACCCCTGTAGCCACCCCCAGTACCACAACCTTGCCATGCAAACCCTATACACATTGCCTTGCTGTCTGAAGACTCCCACTTTCCTTCCTGCTAAGAGAAGGTCCCTCTCCTCTCAGTTGCTGAAGAAGAACACACTCATTAAAACCAGGTCACTGGCACAGCATGCCACCATGCACTGAGGCAGGCCTGCAGTTCATCTTTTAAGTACTCCTTATTTTCAACAGGCAGTCCATGATCATGCATTCAAAAAACAATGGAAAATTACACCCAGCTATCCAGGGATTTTAGCCACAGTTATGAAAACAGATGCTTTTTAACACATTTGATCATGTCCTTTCCCAAGGACTCTAGATGCATGTGTAGCGAGCAGCACTTAGTTAGTTAAGATGTCCTGGAGAACTGCCACTGTTAAGCAATCTCGGCTGTAGCAGCCGAGTTTTTCTGCAGGGAATAACTGCTCCCACCCAAGCCTGCATCCAGAAGATTAACAAAGTACTTCTTTCGAAAACTTCTCTACCCATTCCAGAGAAATCCCAAAGTGCTTTGCAGACAAACTGATGCACAAGCTCAGAGCAGGGGTCAAAGTAAGCTCAGCCATTCCTGGGAAGAGGAGCGGCAACTCTGTAAACAACAGGCAGTAACAACAGCCTAGCATAATAAATTAATGCTGGATCCTACTGAAACCACAGGTGGCATTTTAAGTAAGCAGACCATAATTTACTGGATTGCAATCTGGCCACAGTGCCAGGAACAACACCTCCATTCTTGTGTAAAGGGTCTATGCACGCTCACAACCACAAGTGGATGAGATCTGTTGTTTTTCATGGGAATTGCCAGAAAAAGAACCCACTAATACCACGTTATTGCCTGGTTTCATTAACCGCTGACACTTCCTAGAGCTTCTAGGAATTACTCAACCCCTGACTCAGCATGAGCCCAAGGATTTGCCTGGATGATCACAGGAGGTCAGCGGTGTGTGCCTGCAATGGCCATTTGCTGGTCTGGCTTCTGGTGTCCTCCTTGCTGGCTTTGCTCCTCATGCAACATGCTTGTCATGCAACAGCACATCTGTACTGCAGCGCTCAAAGTCCCCCCAGTGCATAGGAGGCAACAGGATGGGACACCCATAGCTGCTGAGGCACATGAGGGGCTCCTTGGTTGCCACTCGAAGAAGGGTGCCAGCACTGAGAGGAGGATCTGGTGTAGCTCTGGTTGCAAGCCCAGCACAGTGCTGGCAGTCCAGGGCCTCCATAAAAGGCTCTCTACAACCTGCCCTGGCCAGAAGTTTGGGTACAGCTGTAATTTTGGCTGCAGAACAGAAAAACTGTAAAAGCCTAGCAGATCTATAGTAGGGTCATTTATCTGGAATAAAGCTATGCATACAGGCCAAGTACAACTGTAAATATTATGTCTAAGAGTATAGAGTGAACAGTGAAGATGTCCAGGGCTGAGCTGTGCATTTATACACCTGGTGATGCTTGGCTTCAAAACCAGCAGCAGGGAGGTAAGCCAAGCGGTACGCTGGCCCATGTACCCAGTGGCTCATTTGGCAGGAGGGGTATTTCAAATTCACCCAAAGACAACACTACTCAAGCAGGAAACGTGGAGGCTGAGCACAGGAGTGGTACATGCTAACACCTTGCTCGTGGTGAAAGGAGGTATTGGCTCTGCCTCGTGTGGAAAATGGGCGAGATGTGCACAGGCAGCAGAAGTTTGGCATTAAAAGGCCTCCAAAAGCCAAGGAAAAATGTGCTTCTTCCTAAAAATGGAAACTGCATTCACCATCCCCCAAAACCTTCCCTGTGCTCTTCAATGTGTGCCTCCTTCCCAAATGGACACAAGGTGTTTTTCAGCTGCATTGTGCTAAGCTATCACTGCAGTCACTGGAAAAGAAGAAAAGGCTGGGAGACAACTGGGCATCTTGATCCAAGTTTGCCATTAAATGTCTGAATTGAAAGATACTATTACCCACTGCCAGGCTGGTGGTGACCACTGGGACTGAAAACTCATGGCAACCTGAGGGCAATGTGACAGGCAAAAAGCAAACAGGGTCTTTGGGAAAACAACCACTGATGATCAGCATCAACAGAAGTCATACACCAGTTTGGAGCTGAACATGCCTCAGGGGACCACTGGACTTGAAAGCAATTTCAGGTGGGTTCCTGGTTTACAGGAGAGTCAGAAGCTGAAACAACTCCCAGGCCAAAAGAGGCTGAATCCTAAGAAACACTGCTATATTTTCCACCAAATTCACTGGTGATGCTATGGGTGGATAATGATGCAACCAAGGGGTGAACCATACCAAGCCAAGGAGCTGAGTTCTGCCAAGAGATTTCCCTGCCAGGGCATCAAAACCTTTCATAAAAAAGAGAAGTATCATCCTCTTACCCAGCATCGGACAGGCTCAGTGTTGTAAGCTTTACACAAGCATGAAGCTCCGAGTCACAACAGGAGCTGCAGATATACCCAGGGACAGAATTAGCTCCCAGGAAAGCCATCTCCCACAAGCAGAGGAAATACCAAAGAAAGAGAAGGCTGCTACACTTAGAGAGTCCTTGGGAAAGGCAGCCTCATCACATTGTCATGCACCAGAGATGTTTTCTACCAGCTGCAAAATAACATGCCAGGCTTAAAGCTTCGAGACAAACCTCCCTGGGATGCTGACCAGAGCTTTGCTCAAACTTAAGAATGATTAAGAATAAAATAATTTAAGAAAAAATAAACAACCCAGAGTATTTGCTCCACATAAAAAAAGTGGGAGCAATGCTCAGGCTGGTGATGTATTTGCTGCATGGGATGTCGCCATCAGCATTCCCATTCAGGGGAACTCCTGAAAATGTCTTCTGGAGCGCTCCAATGGTAGGAACAGAGAAATCTGCCCTCAAAATCATGGTAAACTTGGGCAAATGTCATCACTGCTGCTGGAAGGAAGTCCCCTAAAAGCAAGCCAAAACACTGCAAAGTGGTTTTGTGTCTGCCTGACAAGCATATGGGTAATAGTTTTGGCTCCACAAGAGCTGGTTCTGAACAGAAGTGGGACAATTTCACTGACTAAAAAGTGGTGTCCCAGATGGTGGCTATCATCAAAAGCAGGAGAGAGATTTACTTAGTACCAGAACCTGGATGCATTGAGTTTAATAGTATCATCCAGCACAGATCCTCTTCTGCCTGCCTCTCCCATACCTCCTGCTGCCTCTTCCATCTCTTCTTGTGCCGCAACTGCGGTCTGAACTGGTTAGAGGGAACCAGAGCAGGTTGAAACTCATCTACCAAATGCAGCAGCAGCAAGAGAAAGACTGTGACTTTCAATGACAGCTTTATGTCAGTTTAAATCAATGGGACTGCAGCCCCAGCCTGATCACACTGCAGGAAAAAGTTATGAGTATTTGTACAGTTCAATTGTAAAAGAAAAGCTGAAACCAACATCTCCAACTTGCGCTTGTTTGCTTGCTCCCAGACTGGTAACTCACACAAAAGGAGACGGATGTTCTCTGCAGCTGGTTTCTAGTTTTCAGAATAGTGTCCTGTATACATGGCACACACACTGCCATGAGATAAGGTGGAAAAAGACAGACTGCAGAAAAATCCTTTGCTCATCTTGCAGTAAGAATCAACTTGAGGCAGTAAATCTGCAGGCACTGTTTTTATGCCTCTCTTTTGGGGAGGGAGCATTTGAAGAGCAATTGTTTCTGTGCTCCAGAAGATGCAAGTCTGGTCAGTTCCAGCTGACTTATGCCTCCCAAGACATCTATGTTGGCAAAATGCACATTGAACAGCAGTCTAACAGAGATTGGAGGGGAAAACCAGCTGACACCATGTTCAGAACACCTGGAAGCAAGATCTGGAGATCACTGCACCGACACATCTGTGCATCTGGTGAGAAGCTGGGCTGAAGGTAAAAAAGGCAGAAGGTGCACCAGTGCCATCAAGCTCTCTTGCCTTTTCCTGCTGCTCAACAGAGAGCACGTAGAAGCAGGCCACATAGGGCAAAAGCCAGTTTCTGCACTGTCAGGCTATGCAAGACAGCTTGCCTTCTCCTTTGGGTTTGTGAATTTTACCGAGCCACATCAAAACAAGCTTAAGATGATTTTGCTGTCTGGATTAGGCTAAAAAAATGTGCAAGGAAATGAGGAAATAACTCCCTCAGTGACCCTATTTATCATGAGTTTCTGCATGGCTGTGACATTTGTTTTGTTTGTCCTATACTGTCAGCTAGGCCTTGTCATGGGAGCATTATCACCGAAGCACCAGCTGAGCACTAACAGCAGCCAAAGGTGAAGTTTGATACATGTAAAGAGAAAGCAAGTGCAACCATATAGGGGGCTGAGTGAAAGGCAAGGAACAGGGTAAATCCCTCTCTGGAAAAGGAGATGGACTGAAGGATAAGATAACACACGGTACGGAAGAAAACTTGGGACTGATGTGTTGTTTGACTGAGAGTTTTGGAGACTGGAGCAAGTTTTGGAAATGAATTCTTATTATGAAGCTGACCTGGAACATGTACGTGGTAGAGCAGTTGCTTTAGTTTTAGCAACTAACCGGATCCCTGCCAAAATTTTCTGGCAGCATGCTTTTTGGGGAAAAGAGCTGTCTAGAGATTCCAAGGGGAAGCGTGCAGAGATGAGCAAAATGTTCAAAATCAGCAAAAACATCAACTGCGCTGTCTGCAAACAGAACATTTTTTTCCTGTACAACCCTTCCACCAGGGCCCAAACCATCAGCATCTTTTTTTTTTTACTTTGCTGAAGAAGCCAAAATGAAGCAAAATAGGCACGTGCAACATCTGAACACTCACCCATCGCCAGTGCTGCTTTGCTGTACAGTACCTGCATGACCTAAGACCAGCTTAGCCCTCTAACTTTAAAATCCTAGAACTGAGATCTTCTGCACACAGTGGCCAGCAGCCTGTTGCTATGTTCCATGATTCCTGAAGCATGGCGTACCCTTTCTCCAACCACACTATGCAAACTACTTCCTATAGCTTTTGTTGCTTTGTTCAGAGCCTCTGGAACCATTCAATTTCATGCTGGTCCTCAATAGGCAAGGAAACATGCAAGGATGGATGTCAGGAGATCTGGATGTAGGTTTCAGCCCTAGTTATATACACTTACGAAAATCCCAAATGTCTGAGCCTAAATTCTTAACCTGCAAAATGCAGGAATGGCACTCTTCCCCAATTACCTTCCTCCTGTATTTTGGAATATTTAAGCAGTGAACGCCTGTCAGGCCTGGTCAAAGATCAACGTTGGGCAACTCCAGTAAATCACAATCACATCATAACACACCTGAATGAAAACTGTAAGCAAGCAAAACCCAGTGGCTGCTGCCATTCTCCCAAGACCACAATCCCCACCTTGGGGACCGTGAGCTCTCTGGGGAACCCGAAGAAACTGTTAAGCTAAAATGTTGAACCAGCTCAACCACCATCCAAACAAATAGAAAAGCAACAGTAAAGCCTCTTCTTCCCTTTTAGTTTTTATGAGTCTATTCCAAGGAAATTCAAAAGCATACTGTTCATTTTCCCTCGTGTTACCAGTTACCAAGCTTGAGCTAAGAAGTAAATACACCTTTGTACAGCTATTAGGCCTATATATATATATATATATATATATGAATCTGGACACAGTTTTATTATTTGGCAGCATAGCACTATCCATTAGTCTTTTTAATGAGAGTGGGGTGGGGGATCTGAACTGGGCTGTTATCTAATTTTAAACACAGGCCGTCCACCTGCTTGGCATATCATGTTCTCCATTCCTCCGCTCCACCCCTTAACAAAATAATACCTTGATTTTGCATCCTATCTCACTGCCCACAAGGACTGGTTTGTAATTACTGCAAACTTAACGTGCTGTCTAGAAATGCTGAGATCAGCCGTTCTCAAAGACAAACTTCCCTCACATTCTTAAACTGGGAAAAAAGATCCTTTTTATGGGAAAACCCTCCAAGTGGCCACAGACAGTGGCCACGGGATCACATTTCAGAAGGCATGTCCGGCAAAGACAAACTAGTTTTCTTTTCCATTTCAAATACCACCCTCCTCTGCTTCTTCTCTCCACAAAGCTGTGGTGGTAAATAAATCCAGGATTTAATTCAACAAGTCAAGCAAGGTCTGTTTTCAGGCACACAAAAGCACCGGTGGTCTGAGAAGGTCAGGAGGAGCAGAAACTTCCCAAACGCTACTGCAATGCATGCATACGCTGGTTAAAATCAAAACACAGAACAACCATGAAGCCATACTTTAAAGGTGCTGCTAAGTTAACTGTTCATTAACCCAAAAGTTAATAATAACTTTTTAAAAGCTAATCTATTCCAAAGCATGTAAAGCTGTTACGCTCTACACCATCAATTTATGGCTTGTATTAAGGCTATTTTACATATACTATCACTGGTATTCACCTTGAAGGTCTTAGAGTGCCTCACCGTATGTACCTACCGAAGATACTCAAGAACTGGAGCAGCAGGTAAGTTCTGCAGCTGTGCTCACAAGCTCTAGAATATGAGTTTTCATTTAAAGGACACACTCCCCCGTGCCTCCTCCCTCCCACCCAGCAGCTTTTTTCTAACACAATGGCAAAGCGAGCTTAGAAAACATTAACCAATTTTAAATCGATGCTGGACATTTGCCTCAGTTTGCAGAAAGCCTAGAAGAACTGGTCTCATGTTTGCTTTACTCCTCTCATCGCAGTGTGGTATATGATGCTCTCTGCAACACAGAAGGAATATGAATCTCAATGCAGAAACCCATTCCTCCTGAGGAACCACCCAGCAGTGTGTGCCACTAATATGTTTGTTCCATGATCTCAGCACGACCTCTGTACTTGCCCTTGAAAGAAGCTTGAAAAATTCTGCTTCTTTCTAACAAAATCTGGTTTTATCTTCCAAGAACTTTTATGATGCAGCCAGGCACTGCCAAGTCTCAAAGTCCGTGCCGTACTGAGAGCACAAAGACAGTTAAAGTAAAATCATTCCACTAAAATGGCAGGGGGCTATTGTTCAGGCTGTATTGTTTGTATCCAATTCAATTAAGCCTCTCTTTCAAGATGTCCATGGGAGAAAGATGGCGTCTGTGCAACAAGCTCCAGCGTGCAGCTGTACTTCATGCTGTTGCTCAATTTAGACCCTGCTTGCCACACAGTCTGTAAACCCTTGCATACGTGCATCTTCCTCTACATTCCCACCCACATAAATCCAAAACTGGGTCTGACCTTCCCCTCTCTGCTTTGTCCATGCAGCCCCATATAGAACGAATTCCAGCCATCTGTCCTGCCCTGCCTGTGCGGCCCACTGCTATGATGTGAACCAGGCAGCCCAAGGCAGCCATGTATTCATGCCTATCTCTCAGCCTGCTAGGGTCCCTGGAGCTGTTCTCCTAACCCTCTCCTTTGCCCC
>NDXB01006676.1:0-39349 GCA_002631895.1 Agapornis roseicollis | reverse complement strand
CCCCCCCCCCCCCCCCCCCTTTCCTCTTGTCATGAATTGTTTCTTGAAGTGTTCAGGGACTTCTGAAAATCAAGCTGCTGTAGAAGGTCTGCAATACATTCACATCCTGTCATTAGCATCAACACAGCCAGCCACTGCAGTCTGATGCACAGTGTGACTTGAAGGAGTCTATTAGATTCCTGTATAGTTTATAACCATACCGTCCATGCTTCACTGGTTAATTTGAAGAGTAAGAGTATGTCTCTAGGCTAAAGGATTCAACTATTCCTGTCCTTAGATACAGGTTAAGTGACAATCTTTGTATGGATAATACATTTCCACACACGATACTTGAGAAAGTGAAACTATGGGCACAGCAGGGGGATTAAGTACATAGCACAGTTTCATAAAAACTACAAGATACTACTGGATATGGTAAGAAAGTCTCTCCAGCCTCCCTAATGTGGGGGTGCAAAGCTCAGAGTTCCACATTTCCAAATTCCTGGAGCACAGATGCCTTCTCAGCCTAAGCTCCTGGCAGTACAAGAGCACATCAACACCAGCGTTCAACCCTTTGTGCTCCTCCTCAAGAAAGGACACCATCAGAGCAGCACGAACGTTAAAGTTTGTCTTTAAAATTTAGCATTTCTTACTTCCCTATCCTTTCAACTCCCCATTTTTCCCATATAATTTTATCAGAGTTTTGCTGACCTGCTGCCACTCAAACACTCCCTGGAAACACGGGTAGTTTTAAATCCCAAATTTTGGGAAAGATTAGGTAAGAGGGGTTGCCATGGGCAATTGCATCTTCCTCACAGCCCACGCTATTCAGCCACTGTTAGCCTGCAAGATTTGCCCAAGACCCTCTCTGTCTAAAGAGCTGTGCTCCAAATACAATAAATAAATGTCCTGCCCCCACCCCCCCTTGAAAGGATAGCTTTAAAAAGATAAACAAGATTCAAACTGTTACTCTTGCAAAGAACTAAAACAATAAGCTGAGAGATACTGAATTAATTCTCTGTTTGAGTGTTTCAAACTCTAGTGTAGTGTGCATTGGGATTTCTCCCTCAAGCATGGTTTCCTTACTTGCATACCCTCAGTATTGCCCAAACCAGCGAGAATACCAAACAAATCTCCAGTCATGAACCTGGCAAGATGACTCAAAATGCTCCTCAAAAAGCATGCAGTGTCCACTGTAGAGACCCTATTTCCCTTTGCCATGTCAGGTCAATTCTGGCCTGTGTTGAAGTGAAATGCAATCGTGATGTGTAACAGGGGCTGAATATAAAACCTCAAGGGACACAAGCCAGACCTGTATGAGAGCCATGCAGATTAGGAAGGGAAGCCATACAAAATGGAAGGACTTACACCAGAGTTCATAGTAGTAGTTGCAACACTGGGATTGTCCACAACAGTGGCCCGTTTCACATATGTAACTTTGATTGTTGACACCCATGCAGGTTTCCTTGTCCTAAAATTAAACAGACACACTTTTAAGATGTTTTGTCAGTATCTTCTGTAAATGTAATTTTTTTTACTTAATGATCTGCAAGCATTTGAAAAGTCACAAGATATGGTCTTGGGAAACTACAGAATACATAAGGTTGTTAAAAAATAGCTACAGATCACCAAAAATCACAAACAACTGTTCAGAAGAAAACCCCGTATCTCCAAACTCACGAGTTATATCGCTTTAGCATTCAATTCAGCTCTGCTTTCTCATCATCCCTTTCCCATTAAAGTTTACTACGTTCTAGGAGCCAGACATTCTCTTAAGGAAGAGATGTCATTTGTTCCACATTTTACACAATATTGCTGCATTAGTGGGGCTGAATGCCAAGTGGAGGAAATGCATTCATAAACAGAACATTATAATTTGAGAAAAGACTGCTTGGATTCATTTAGATTTAACTGATAATTGCAGTATGTTCCTGCAAGATTCCAATCTAAAATGATTCCTTCATAATTAGCCATGTGCTTTGTATAAGATAAGCATTCCTGTAAAACTTCTTCCTGGAATAGCAAAGAAGTCCAGGAGCTCGGCCAAATCAGCTGTACTTTATCACCCAGCAGGTCCTCAGGACACTTAAGATGGAAAAGGACCACAGTGCAAGGTCTTGCTCCCCACATGGTGCACTGCTTCACAAAAGTCTCCGTTTTCCTGTTAGTCTAAAAATCTGCGTGGGAAAAAGTACAAAACACAGGAAAACAAAAGCATTTTACAGCTTGTGGATTGCACATCCTCTAGAATTTAGGCTTTGGGGCAACCTGGAAGTTACACTACCCAGTTTCTTATGAAACAGAGATCTTAATAAAAAACATTGATGTTGCAAACAAACCTGTAATAAAGTCTAAAATTTTCACTTTCTCTCACAATATGTGAGACAAAGAAAACGTGGGGAGGTTTATACTGAAAGATGTGTTGAAAGAATTAGTCTTGTAAGTGACACCTTTCAAAACAAACAAACAAAAAGCCCAACAAAACCCAACCAGCAGGTTACAGGAACACACATCACTGGACCCCAACACTTGCCCAGCTGCACTACTTCTCAGCTCTATGGAGCCACCATATGCACAAAATACAAAGATCATCTCAAATGATGGACCACCTCACTGAATGAGAAAGGTAAGGCAGCAGTTTCAATGCAGAAGAGTCCTGCACTAAGTTCTTAAGGAGACTCAGTCTATTTGGGGATCTGGGGGAGCACCAGCATCCCACCACCATGCAGCACCCCAGTCAGAACTGCATCTCCCCACACTGGGCCTGTGGGTCCCTCTCCTAAAGTACATAGTACAGAAAAGACCCCATGGTGCATTTTCCTCCTAAGAAGTCACACCAACTTCTGAAAACCCTTCTGAAAGGGTTTTTGATCAGGTGAGAGCACAGTTCAGAAACCACCAGTCAGCACACAATGTATGGCTTCCCTTCCTTCCACAGGAAGGCTCTAAAAAGCACCAACACAGCACTCTTTAGAACTCACCCACAGAGGCAACAAGCTGGAGGGGTATGTGCCTCCTTTTTCAAGAGAGAGAATATCTTGCTGGACAGACCAGTTGAACTGCTTTACTACAGGTAGCTAAAGCAAACATTTTATGTTCTTGCCTTGAGAGGCTGCATGCCAACAGCAGACACAACATTTTCCTATAGGGTAAGGAGGTGTTTCCATCTCTAACTGCAACTTTTACAAGACACTGCTGAGCCAGCACAGCATTTTCTGCTTCAGACATGCTATTCATTCCAAAAGTTGTAACGTTAGTCAGCAAAAAGAACTAGGAACAGGACACATCTATTTCTGATCTCCTCTTATTATTTGCACTTCTCATTTTCATTGGCCTTGCAGAGTTAACGTAACTGATGAGCAGCAGAGATTGTGGCTCTCCTAGCAACAGAATTGAGAAATTAAAATCCCATTGCAAAACTGCAATCCTGTTGATAATGCACAAGCCAGAAAGCGACCGGCTGAGGCCTGCGGTTGTGACACATAAAGATCAATGTGACCTGCTGAACCAGCAAATGAATCACACAGAGGTGGTGAAAGCACAGAGTCCCACCTCAGGAACAACTCTGCACCACAGCACTGATCTGTCCTTGACCACCTGTATGTTTACTCCCCCAAAACTTTTCTATTCAGTGGTGTCTGATTTGAAGAGAAGCAATAAAGAAACACATCCATGTCTTTTGGCAGCATCAACCTATAAAAACTTCAATGTCACTGTATTTCCCCCACTTAAGAACTTCTACAAGTCTTATTTTCTGAGACGTTAATCACATTATCCTTTTCCTTGAGCTTCCTGACTACCTCTTGCCAACCTCACTATACCTGAAACGACCTTTCCACAACACCACATGCTTATGTGAGTGGTTGCTTCTTCTTAGCCCAGATGGCAAACAGGTCTATGAGGGGGTAGGTGTGCATGTTGAAAAGATCCTCAGTACCTAGATTGCTATTCAGCAGGTTATTCCTGCCTGCTTCTGGAGATAAGTCTCAAGCAATATCCTTTTTTACCATCTAAAGCAGAGTTCAGATCTTGCTGTCTGAAGCTTCTTTACATATTGACTCAAGAGAAATTAGCTTCCTTGCTAATATATAAGCACTTGTACCTTTGAATAGTCTTTACAGCTGGCTTGCAGCTCCCACAGCTCAGAAAGTCCCCGGTTTTCAAGTCCTTGCAGTGCCAGCCATACTCCTCAAAGTCCAGGCAGCTGCTCTTAGAGCCCTTCTGCAGTTCTCTGCCTGCCCAAGCCACCCATGGGTTTCTGGGAACAGGGAGCCGTCAGGCCCAGTGCAACATGTCAGACCCAGAA
Organism: Agapornis roseicollis; assembly: GCA_002631895.1. Lineage (NCBI taxonomy): Eukaryota > Metazoa > Chordata > Aves > Psittaciformes > Psittacidae > Agapornis > Agapornis roseicollis. The sequence goes on along the minus strand of NDXB01006676.1, from coordinate 35,064 downwards.
CTGTCACCCGTTTCCAAACAGCTTCACAGAATCAAGGAATAATTTAGTTTGGAAAGGATCCCAGCAGGTCACATGGCCCGACCCCTGCTCAGAGCACAGCTACCCCCAATGCTAGGTTACTCAACCCGGCAGAGGGAAAGAGATAACATGTAAAGGCAACAAATCATTGGAAAAGGTCTACTAGGCAAAGCTTCCAGCACAAGGAGAGCATTGTTTTGGAACATGTTACAGGTGTCTCCTTTGGATTGAGCATTTCAGTCTCCTTTCCTCTCCCCACATAAGTCAAGACTCACCTCTATAACAAGCTGTACAGTTTCTTGCACTGCTTTGCAAGCCAAGGAGGGTACACACTGCCATTAGCACAGAGAGCATGGTATTTTCTTGTCAGGAAGCTTCTGCTCACCACCATGCACTTCCATCAGGCTTCAATTCCTGGTTAAATCCCAGCCTACACTTTTTGTACCATCAATTCTGTATTAAGTCTACTTCCTTCTCCCATTCCTTCCTTGTGTCACATGCTTCAAACCTGTAACCACTTCAGACACATCAGCAATACAGTAATCCATAGTCTAAATGTCTCCTGGAAACTATATCACAAGTCCTTGCGCTATGAAAGCAACTATTTCCTCCTTCATACCGACAGGTAGGGACAAGGCACAGGACTGCAAGTAGTTTTATAGGTAAGAAAAATATATCTGGGGAAAAAATCTTATAGGAGGAAGTTGAGTACTAGCATTTAGTGACCTGCCTTTGTTTCCACCTTCCACTGCAAGCAGCACTCATGATTTTAATTCTTAATCATTCTTAGCAACGTGACGTTCTTAACTGAACTATTACAGACGGGTCTGGGGAGGTGGAAGGGGTGCGTGCTAGGTAGTCTTATGTAAAGGAGGAGAATTTCTTTCCAAAAGCACTGTCTTCCCCAATAGCCAGTGACTACCACATTCCAGGGCAGGCTCCCCTGCTGAAGGACAGTCTTGTTTTCTTGTTGTCCAGGCAAGCACATCCCTGCCCACCGCCGCTCAGCTAACTGTAGATACTTCCAGATGGGATTACTAAGCAGTATCTACATGGGTCTGCTCTCAAAAACTGTTCAACTCCATCAGAATATTCCTGTTTTGCAACTAAGGAGCCTGAACATGCCATCCATCCGTTATCTCCCACCTGTGAAGCCTGGGAGATTTCCAGCTTATTTCAAGAGTTAGGCTTTGTCCTGTAAAGCAATATGTACTCATGTGCATCATGGTCTCCTTGGCGTCATCCGAAGAGCTAATGCAGATCTAAGAAACTGGAAACACTGGATCCCTGATCCATACTCCAAAGCCAGCAGCTTTCAGCAGAAAGCTCTGCAGACCTGGAATATGTATTCTCTCCCCATCCAGTCCAATAGAGGCCATTTATTAAATCCAGTAGAGTCTCTGTCTCATGAAACTGGTGGAGTTGGGAATACCTCACCTCAGTGTGTTTGGAAAGCCTCTATTTAAGATGTGTCATTCTGGATTAGTTTTCACTTGTCATAAACTTTATAAAGCAACTTGGAATAAAAGATTCACTTATTTTCTTGTTGATATTTGGCATTTGTTATAAGCCCACAACCATGCTGGCAACTCTGCCAGGAGCACACTCCTGCTGTTAAGTGCTTTTACAAATAATCCTTAAAATACCCAGCAGTGGCAGGTAGAAGAGGACTCAAGGCAGGGCTGCTGCATGCTGTCACATCTGAAGCTACAGCAAACATTCACGTCAGTGCCAGGGAAAAAAGCCAATTATTTTCTCCACTTTCCAGTTTAGTATTGGACCTTTGCTGAAGTCTGCGTGTCAAATTAAAAGGTCAGAATCTAAGGCATGATCAAGACTGGAGGCATTCAGGGAGGTCTGTAGGTTGCCTGAATTGCACCTTGCTGCAAGAAAGGATGAAATCAGACCTCCTCAACCTACTTTTCTGAAGGTTTTCAGTACTAAATGGTTGGGTTTAATGTCCATAAATGTTAGGATTTATTGTGTATGACGCCAGTGTAGGAAACTGAAGGAATGAGAACTGATGGACAGTGGAGTACCATTACAACAAAAGGATCAAGGCACTTCATAATTTTATAATCTCAAAAGCCAGCCGTTAACCTGGGAATATTGTTGCTATGTCGAAAAGGAAAAAGATGAAGATGAGCAAATTCCAGACCGGTGTGGCTATTTTCCAAGCTGAAAATTAATAAGTGCAACTGCAGCAACAAACACCACAGCCCACGCTCAAAAGTGCATAGTTGGCAGTGAACCACCTACAAAAGATGACTCCTCAGCTGGCATTAACCAGGTAACCAAAACCAGCAGTAGCTGATATCACAGAGATCTAATAACCATTTCAGCTCTTTGCTCTGCCTCCTCTTTACAAAGAAATCTGGCCTCCATTACCCTAAATATGAGCACCTTGCATTTATATGGCCTCTGTGTGTCATTCAACCTTACAGAGTATCTGTTCTTCCTAACTTTGGTAATACCCAAACATCCCAGAAAACATTTGTGTGCAAGTGTGATTTGCATTTACTGACAAGTAAATGCAGGTTATATGCCATTCCTGTCTTCTAGGGTAGCCACTTCTTTAGACCTATTCCCATTTCTCTCTGAACCTCAGGTACACCATTTGTCAAGGCACTATGTAACAAATTACTGTTTGACCTGGAAGAGATGGGGATTAACAACAGAACTGAATAATGCATTACAGACAGTGGGACACCATGAAAAGCAGAGCAGCAGGCTGGCGGGAGGCTGCCAAACTGGCACCCACTGGAAGGCAAGATGCTACTGGTTTTAACAGGACTCAGGCTCAACCTGTGACCTCTCCAGACCTGGCTTTGTGGCTCTCACAGGGGACTTTGGCAATAAGCATCTGTCCAACAATGAAAAAAATTCTGACCCAGTTATTTCACTGATCTCATTACTCACAGGCAGCAGACCTTTGCTTTCAGTACCCATCTGCCCCCTAACAACAAAACAGGATGGATTTAAGCAAGTGACACAATCTTCAGAAAAATGAATTAGAATATGTACCTTGAGTAACTCGCAATCAGAATGTGAACCCTGTATATTCTTTAAGCACCCAGAGTGCCAGAATGAAAGTGATTATCAGTATCTTCAATATGTCTGAAACAGCCAACTGGAAAAAAACAGTATTTCATACCCAACGAGTTACCACTTGGCTTTTACTCAAGCGCACATATCAGACTATCGCTAGTGCTGGCCAGCCAAGACCAGCAGCAATAGCTCATGAGGATGCGAACACAAAGCTAATAAAGACGATGCACATTTCTGTCAGATAAAAGACTCAGTAGCAAGTTAAAATTCCGACTGAAAATACCGGAATGCCAAATCTTGCCATAGAGTTCACTACAATTCCTGGTTTGCCAGCTGCTTCCCAGTTCCTAAACAAAATTCATCTTAAATTAAAAGATCACTAGATCCTTTCAGAGGTGGACAGTAGGTGGGATGGCAGCAAGGACTGGCAAAACTGGAGGGGAACCCCTGATCACCAGGGCAGGTCAGGACTGACACCAAAGCGACCAGTCAGCTCCCATACTCATAAACACACTTGTTAGTCCTTTGGAACATAGAAGCAAAAATCCACCACTGAAGGAAGTGCTGTGTGTTTGGTGGGTTCAGTTTAACAAAAAACATGTTAAGATTGGTAAAGATGAAAATGGCTTTGATTGCTGGGAGTTACTGGAACCTCGGGTGCCAGCTCAACAAGGGATAATTCCTGTAAGCCTGCCTTACGACACACAGCTGAGGCCAGGAAATAAATCAAGTCTGGCCATTTCTTCATAAGACACCCACCACAAATCTGGTTTTGCTGAATGTGGAAAAAACAAAATGTATTAAATACAAACATCCAAATACTTACAGTATGGTAAGTTGAGAGGAGTAATGGCTCTGAGCTGTCCCAGGCACAATAAAGATCTCCAAAGTGGGAGCTCTAATCCACAACACTTATTGCTTCTCTAATGCCAGCATCAGGAGAATTATATTTAAATCACCATGATTAATCAGCCCAGCAGAACCATCTTCACACCCCCAGCAGATGCAGAACCTCCAAGGTTTTATTAACCTTTATCTGAGGAACAAATTGGTCTGTTGCATCCATTTATCTTAGAGAGATACTCCAACACTCTTGAAGGGAACACTTGTCCTTTCACAGATCGCGGACATTTTGATTTAGTTCAGTAAGAGCTGGTTTCATTTTTGTTTATTGCAAGTTTCACTTTCAGACTCCCAAGAACTGCACATTGGCATTTTAAGCCCATGTGAAAGTGTTTACTTCCCTTCACGCCTTGCTAGAAGCTTCCCAGCTGCAGTTCCAGCCCTTTCACATTACAGATAGCCGCTTCTAGGAAATTACAGCTTTGAGGAGGCTGCCTTGTGTTTTGTTGTTTTAAACCACCAAACAGTTGACATCACTGAAAACCTCAAGCAGTTAAAATTAAACTTGAAAAGGTCAGGGATCCAACATTCCCATCTCTTCCCCCCCGCCCCCCCCCCCATTTTACATTTATGCAGTAAATTACATGAACATATTCAAGCTTCCACCTGCAACCCTCAGAGGAAATGCTCACTTAAAACTGAAAGCTGAGATCCTCTACAATCATGTTTCCTGGGATGGGAGCTTTAAACACCCACGTTGCACTGATGTCAAACAGAGCTGACCTAGCTTTTTAGGCATTTAAGCATCATCCCCACTGCAACAACCACCCAAAAAAAAATCACCAGACTAAACACCTGGTTTTTACCATATGCTCTGCAGTTCATGTGCCCAGCTGCAGTGCCACTGGGTCCCAATAAATAAGTCATGGCAGATCCAGGGGAAGCAATTTTTCAGCGCAGGAATGAGCAAGGGTGCCTGTCCCAGGGAGCAGAGGCTCTCACCACAACCGATGTTGTCCTCGAAGCTCATGGGAGGGCACCCCATTCAGCACCTTTTGCCTGAAGCCCAGGGGCAACACCCCTTGTGTTGAGTGGGAACAAGAACAACAAAGGACATCCCAGAAAACCAAGCGTTTACAGGCTGAGTGCAAACACAAGAGACAATAGAGGTGATGAGATGTGTCTGAATTCCTCCCACACTTTTAATTAAATAACATTGTTCACTAACAACCCTTTTTTCCCCTGCTCTTTTAGAAGAAGACATTTCTGAATGCAGAACACAATCACATATATTTAAGTTTTTAAGATCAAAAATTAAAACTCAAAATGATTAAAACTAAGCAAAGTTCAAGCAGCTCCGCAAGCAGCTCTTTCCCACTATATCCTTAATCAGTGGATAAAAATAGTCAAGAGCTTTGCTCTTGTGTTCTTGAGGCAACACCTTTTTTCTGCTTCCTGCAAAGGCCTCTGTGTAGGTGCCAAAAAGTTACAAGCCAAGGAAAAAAAGTACCATCCAGCCACTGAGATAACCAGATGTTCACAGTTGGAGCAAATGAAGCCGAATTACACAGAACTTCTGGTTTTACACCATATGCAGCACCTCCACTGTCCCAAGCGTGTCTCTAAAACAAAAACATTAACTTAAAAATAGGAACTTTAGAGAAACACACACACACACACGAGACTAGAGCAGCCTCAGCATTTAAGCCAACTATGTCTTGCTGCAAGTTGAGTTACCTCAAGCTATTCAGCCTTCGTGTCTGAATACTCCCTCCTTGGTTCAGTTTTGATGTTTTTAGGGAAAGTCTCTTTGCCCTGAGTGCTAACAAGGGAACTATTATTATAGCTATTGCGTTCAGTTACAGAAGGTCATTGTGCTAGAGGTAGTTTCTTATGTAAAACTGTTTTCAGTTCAGCAGGGTGGGAGGGGAGCTGCATTTCACTAAAAACTGAGCTGATAAGGAAAGAGAGGCAGCACTGTTTACTCAGCAGTGTGCTCAAGTCCTTTTGCCTTCATTTCTGAACAGCTGAAAGGTTTAAAGCATGCTACGGTCCCATCTTGACTTTTTAATTCTAAATTAGAGGCTGCAAGCAGCACTCCGATAGTATGCAATATCTATTTATTGTGGATTACAGATCCCGGCGGTGCTCTGAGGAGTTTACAGTTAAATTCCCCTACAGACGTGCCTCCCAGACCAAAAAAAGGGCTTGCTCTCCCCGAGCACAGGCACACATAGTTGGCACCTCCTCCAGCGGGGAGCAGCTGGGCAGTTGCTACCGTTTCTCATTCCACTCGCCATTACCAGCTATTAGATCGTCCCAAGTTTCTTGTTCAAGCTCAGTTAAAAAGTCACCAAGCTGGGGGTCACAGCACGTTATTTGCCGTTTGGTGACCTTTGTCAGAGATGAGATACATAAAAAATGTCCTTTTTGATAGACACACACCATACACACACACCCAGTTTAACCCTCAGCATATTGCCCGCACAAGAAAAGGGCTCAAAGTTGGCATGTTTTTAAGCAATGTAAACACGATTCCATATTAAGGACTGTGGAAAGTACACTGAACGCCGAGCAAACAGAAACTGCTCGGGAGCACGACACAAAGAGCCGCCCTGCCGCACAGCCTGCCACAACAACAAGCGAGTTGCTGTCCCTGCCTCACAGCTCTGCTCCTTCCTCGCTGATGAAAAGCGTCTCTCCCACTGCCGCGCTCCCCGAACAAACGCCACGAGTGGGGAAGCACCGTTTGTACGGCTGCGTTTTGGGAAAGTCAGAAATCGCTTCCTTAGAGGTGCGGGGGTGGTCAAAACAAAAGCAAATCAGTCACATCCTCCACCTGAGCGAGCAGCTCCCACCGCACCGCAGCTGGTTACCTGTCTGAGACCCAGGAGGAAAGGCATTCTGCAGGCTCATCCTCCGCACCAGCGCATGGGAAGGCAGGAATTTAAAGCCCCACAGTGACCATTTCCTCATCTGCTGTGGGCAGCCCCGCTCCTCGATCCTATTTAAACCAGGGCTTCCTCGGTTGGGAATGCTAAGTAAACAGGGTCCTGGGACACTGCACGCACTCGCTGGCTCCCCCTCCTCCTCCTCCCACTCCCCGTGACATATCTCAGACGCAGCCCAGCCGGGGTGTTTGCGAGAGGGAAATGACATCAGGTCGGGCAGCTCTGCGAAGAAGAAAACAAAATAGAGCCAAAAAATAAATACAAAAGAAGCCCTGACCCTTAACGGAGCTGCTGGGTAACACCAGGCTGCTCGCTGCCAACGGGAGCTGCGTGCTGCCGGTGCGGGACCCTGGCCGGGAGCCATGCGGAGCGCAACCGCTCTGCTCCCTGCTAACGGGATGCTGCAAGTGGAGGGGAATCCATTAAAAACGCTGACAAGAGCCAGCAGCTCCTCAGCGGTGATTAAATCTTGTTAAGCAAAATGAGACATTTAATGTAGGGTTGGCTGGTTTATTTTTTTTCTGAGGAGAAAGCCATGTTTGATGCCACTTGCTGAATGGCACTGCAGCTCTAGGAGCAACCACTATGGTTTCCCCAAGTACCTCCAAATCACAGGGACCTGGGTAAAGCCTTCACAGATCAAAAGCGCTCCCATGCTGCCTTCTGCCTGCCACCACAGCTCTGTTTTTTCAGAGCAGCTCTTAACAGGTATGTTCACTCTCAGCCTATCCAGTTAACAGCCATCTCACTGAAGAAACAGCCACAAACTACCCTGATTTCAGCAGGATCAGCACTGGGCTTCTCCAGCACCAGACAGGTGATGGGAAGACATTTTAATCCGCCCTTCCCCAAGGAAAAACGCAGCTAGTCCCAACATAGGGTTTCTCATTCTACTTGAGCTCATTTCACATTTTCATGCCAAGGGGTAATTAAGCCTTATAAACAAATTTATCATCTGGTGCCCAGGATGGCATGTCTTGTTTGTCCTCTCCCATGCAAGGAGTACAGCAAGTTCCGCAGCGGTGTCAGGGATGACACTGCAGAAGATAATCTAAATTTAACTCCCTTCCTTTTCTACCTCCACTTTGAAAGTTCAGCAACCTCTTTTTTGTGTGTGTGTGTGTGCTTCTCTTTAGTCAGCAGCTGTCCTCGTCTGTCGGGGGGACTGGGACACCACAATCGTTCTGTGTGCCCCAGCAGCAGCTCCAGGCATAGTTGACAGAGGGGCAACTCCCCTTGCGTTTGGCCTCTTTGGCTTTTGGACCTTGACACGTTACAATATTTGACAAGGGAAGGAATATACAGTTGGGTTTTTTTTTTTTTTCCATGGATAGTTCACTGAATCCCTTTTTTAGTAGCAGTTTTAACAATAATTTCAGGACTTCAGCAGAGCGAGAAGCCACATATAATTCTTACAAATGCTCATTTGCAACAGCAGGGAAAAAGAAGAGAGAAACAAAAGATTAAAAACTAAAAATGGCAAAAGAACCCCAACAGACCAGACTCCCCTGACAGCTGGATAGCTTGCAACAGTGTCAGAAAGAGACACCCATTTTCCAGATGCCAAAACCCCTCAGTGACCACTGCTGCTGCCTCCTCCCAGCCCAGCCCTGCCCAACCTCCGGGTTGTTTCCCAAATGAGAATCCCACTGTGGGTCTTCCTCTACACAATTAGGCTGTGAGACTACACACAAGCATTACTTATTTTTACACCAACTTAAAGGCAGAGTATAAACTTGTCATTTAAGGTAAGCACATCTCTGTTTTTCCTAAGAGAAAACAGGCACATTAGTAATTTCCTGGAGGATACAAAACATCAGCATTAGCTAGCATCAGCCAGGCAACGGGATTTTCCAGCTTTTGTGCTCTTGGATCAAACAAACTCTCAACCTTTGCTTTTCCAATTCTATGGACAAACAGCAGTGATTTAAAAGGGCAGCTTTCTGTTTTAGTCATCTGTTGTGTGGCCTCATGCTGTCCTTTGAAATATCTGACTTTGGCTCTTGCTATCCAAAGCCCTGGACGAGGCAGATCCCAGGGCTGAGCCAATGCAGCAATTTCTAAATCCTCAGAAGGAATCTAACTTTATCCACCCGCCTCTCCCCCAGCACATACTCAAAAGGTGAAGCGTCATTCCACATCTAAGACAAGTTGTGAAGGATTATCAAAGGCAGTAACTTAACAGAAAAGCTAAAACATCCTAATTTATGTGTGAATTTAGCAATCCTGGAAAGACTGACACAAAATAGGTGGCTTGCAAGCAGGCATTACCACGTTCGACTGTAGCAGCAGCAGCCATCCTCTCTTGCAGTCTGAGTGACAGCGACCAGTAACACACTCCACAAACTCCCCTATAGGTGATTATGGAAAAAGCCCTGGAGAGGGGCAAAAAAAGCCCCCAAAAGCTGTTCAAGTTAGCTCATACTCTTGCAATACCCTAATCAATACACCTAGAACCTTTCAAAACACCTACATTCTCCTAATCATTGCAATTGCTTTGGCTATTCCAACTGGTATCATTTTAATCCCTCCTTTAAGTTTGTACGTTCTTGCCCCTGTGCTTTGTCTTGCAGCAAGGTCATAGACAGTGGTTGTGAACAAATAGTTCCTTTCATCAGAAGTGAATTCATCACCTTGTAATCTGACTTTCATATTATTAGGAGGTGGGAACAGAAGTCCCCATCCATCTTCTCACCCATTCATTACTCTGTACCTGTTAGCTATCTTCTTATAAAAGATATCAATCCTCTTAATATAAAATCTTTTCCCAAAGCCTTCGGCTGTTCATTGTCCATTTCCAAAACCTTTCTAAGTTTCTCTTGCTCTCTGCTTGGGGAAACCAGAGCCAAAATCATAATTATTTTAATGAAAGCACGAGCAGCTCTGAGGCAGCTGGCTCAGCATGGGTTTCACTTCCTTTATACGTACCTGGAGTTTAACATCTGCAAAGGCCACCCACCTATGACACAAGAGCGTGTCCATCTGAGATAAAGAACAGAGCAAACACAAGTTTTGCAGTTTCTCTGTAGAGGAATCTCTTGAGGGTTATGAAAAGTCAGGGCTAACATCAGGACAAATTATAGGATCCACATGATTTTGAGCATTTGCTTTATTAGGCAGCTGCCACCCACCCTTTTTTGACATGTCAGTGTGGATCCCACTTCAGCATAATGGTGAGCAAGATTCTTTTGAAGAGGAGGGATTTGAGACCTCTGGGCTTTATCAATTTGTACTACTGGTCTGCTGAACATGATGTCAAGCAAAGGATGCTGTGTGACTCCTTCCCAAGCCCAACACACTGTGCCTCGTGACCTCAGATTTTAGCATGCAACTGCATTAGATGACAGAAGCTGTTTGGGCCGTTTTAGAGTCACTTTCCATGCTCAACAGGAGATGCTTGCAAGCAGGTTTAGTAGCCCAGCAAGATGCAATATCAATTTTGATACCCCCTGAGGAGGCAGCTTGACCTTTAGGTGATCCAGTTATTACAACATGATTGGAACAAAAGTGGAAGTTGTGCAGCTCAAATCTGTCAGGCTTGAAGCACAAGGCTGCTCTCAGTGGCTCCATCATAAAAGTCCGACGCATGGTTTTGAACAGTAAATATGGGTGGTGTGTAATATCCCCTCAATTAAAACTTGAAGACTATGGTTCTGCAGATATATATACACACACACACACATATATATATAGGTTGACCATAAAGTTGGAACAATTTTATTCTATGACTTCTATTTGCCCCAGTGCACTCTGTTATTTTCATATTGTAACAGGAGCATCAGTTACCCATATTCACCAGGTAGCCCACAGCCTTGGGCACTAGAACTGAGACTATACAAGTCTGCCAGGCACTCAAAACAAAGCATGAAAGAAGCAACCTGAATGCAGGTGATTTTATCTTTCACCATCCTGGAGATGGCTCTGGGAATAAAGAAAAAATAAAAAATAAGGGAAAGGGAAAGAAACATACAGAAAGGCATAAAAACCTATCTCTGTTTCTCTAGAATAAGACAATGTCCAGGAACAACCAACCTCTATCTGCTTTGATGGCAAATGTTCATGCAAAACCAGCATGAGACCCCGGGAGATCACCAATGCTGGAACAGCATTACAGTGCTAGATCTGGCTGGAAACCATTTCTGGCTGGCTACCTGCCTGCAGAATCTGTCCACTTGTCAATTCCTGAGGAGTGAAGAGCCACTTCCCCACCCTAGAGGCACCATTATAAGAACACGATGACTTTCCAATGTGAGGACCAGGTGTCCCAGGCTCATGTAATGTATAGCATTGGCACTGCCTACAAAGAATGTCATCAACAAATTCCAGAGGACAAACAGCAACAGGTCAGTCTGGTAATTTCCCACTACCTACAGGACCTACTCTATTGCTTAGGGGAAACATGGTCCAAAACAAACTTTTCAGACCTTTTGTGTCCAGTACTGCTGTCCTATTTAGGACTGGGGTAAAGTGGATCTCCCAGTTTGTGTGCAGTTCAACTACAAAACAAGGACACTGAAATCACTTCCATTTACTGTTTGTCAGGCCAAACTGACTTAATCATCGTAAGAGAGAGCAAAGAGTAACTGCAGGAAAAGACACCATACATGTTGGAACTGGCTTACAAGCAAGTGCTGCAACCGATCTGCTGGATCAATAGTTTTTAATGTGCAATGAAGCACAAGGGCTTGCAGTGGTTAGAATCTGCCCTTGGGCAGGTTCCTCTTCCCTGCAGCCTGTCACCACTTCTGCCAGCTCCGTAGTTTAGAAGTGCAAGAAACTTGTGCAGCTTACTAAGTCAACACAAGCAAATCAAGACAGTACATTTCAACCTCACTGCTGTCACCTGGCTTTGCCTCCAAGTAATGGGTTAACCAGGGAGGAAGAGACTGCACACTTCAGAACATACTCAGTGTTGCAGAAAGCCCCAATGGCAACAGCTCATGCTTGACTCTAACTAAATCTTGATTTTTAATTGAATCCTGAACAGCAAGCAGACAAGTGCAAATATGTGCCACATCCTCCACCTAAAGTCATGACTGAGCCCTGAACCAAAGGAGGGGGCATTGCAGAGGAAGCCACCACCCAGTTTGTCACTGGTTATTTCAGCAGGAGCCTGTCCTCCTCTTCAATTTTCACATATGTGGGTGAAGAAATACCAACAGTAAAGCACTTCCCTTTGCACTTATGTACAGCAAGTAGGCTCCTCCTCTGAAGCCGCTTTCTGTATTAAGCTGTCATAAGAACGGCACTCAAGAAAGGGCAGGGAGCAGACAAGGAGTGGATGTGAAAGAGATACCCAAGAGGAGACCTTTCCAACACCCATCTGACAGGGGAGACAAAAGATGCCACATCCAGGCTGTTCCTGGCACTCCTACCCAACTCTGCTGTTTAGCTGATGGGAGACTGGTGGTAATGAAAAGTCCAGGCTCCAACTCTAAGACCAAAATAGTTTTTGCCAAGTGTAGCCTGAAATTTCCAGCCCTCAGTGACATTGTTTCCCACTGCTTTTTCCCCAAGGAGAAGAAAATGATAGCCACAGGTCCAGCACACTTTGCTTCACAGCAGCAGAGCTGTGGCCAAGCCAAAGTAATTGTAACATCAAACGCTATTTGCATCATCTGTTTTGTATGAGCACTGTTTGAATACCCCAGCCCTGCCATTCAAGGCCAGAGGTCTTAAAAAGCTTTAAAGTCCTTTGCCGCAAAGGCAGACTAAAGAGTTGAAATTGAACTGCTGAGAAGTGGCACTAACTGCTCCAGTGGAGAAGGGGTCAATTCCACCCCTTCAGCATTCCCAGGTCTTGGGCACCGATGTCAGGCTTCAGTTTTAGCCTGGAGAGGGTAATGAAGTCACTTGGAAAGCCTACTTGGCTTTCTGTGAGCCTGCTAGGAGGGGGAGAAGGAGGATAGAGGTGAGGAGCTCAGCTGTTAGACATCTGACAAAGCTGTCCTCAGGAGGGCTAGTGTGTCCTAGGTGGCAGAGGGACACTAGCCTGGCTCCTTGCTTTTTGGCACTACAGCTCTTGTTTTCCTTTGGCCCACATATGCAAGTAGGACCTTTGGTAATGGCTCAAGAGAAGATGATCTACTCCAGACAGGGAAGAAGGCAGAGCCTGCAGACAGTAACAGGATCCCCCAAATGTGGGATCAAGACGGTAAGTGTCTGTTCTAGTTTTAGAGTCTTGCACCATATGGGTACCAAAAATACAGCCTGTGTGTGTCCTTTGGTCACATCGTTATATGAGACAGCACTGTCCTAGAGCTGCTTACCAGCACAACCTTGATGGAGATCTTAGCTGCCCTACTCTTAGAAGTGCTATTTGTTTTCTCTCCAAATGACAGTAACTCACTATTTTTGGTGCTCATCCCATGTCTGGTTGGCATTTCCCTTGGGCCTTACCCTTGTTTCACAGTGCTGGTGCCAGCTCCCACGAAGCATTTTTTGGTGCCAGAGGGGCTGATGCCAAGTCTGTCTGTCTTGTTGCCAAAATGGCAGCTGGCTTTATTGCTGAGACAGGATTTGCCAAAGCTAACAGCACTAGTGCTGGGGTGACTAGCATTGATTTTAAGGTTTTCTTCTTCTTTACTCTTCTACTGCCTCTGGATTTCATGGGATAGTGCTGCTTCAATTTACCTTCTGGGGTCCTGGGAGATGGATTTTTCAACCAGGATCTAAGGCAACAGGCAATTACATGGCAGACAGTCTTAACTCAGTGCTCCTCAAAGAGAAGGATACTTACATACATGGAGCAATTATCTGGGATGCAGCACTGCAATTGCTGGCCCCAACTATGCAGGACTAAGCCCCGCTGCACATCAGGGAGCACTTGATCTTTCCCAGCCTGCAAATATGTTTAAAAAGAACCAAGATATACCCAAGACAGAAGTCTGGGGCAGGAGAAGGGGATCACAGATCACCCAAATTGTATCACATTACCATGAGCAGATGACAAAACCCAAAAAAGGTCATGGCCTTTTTTGCCTCTTTTGCACTCTCACAAGTGCAACTCCATGAAATGCTACTGCTCAGCTAAACTCCAGTCTCCCATGAGGCACAGGCATGTTGACTGTGGGAAACACCCAGAGAGATATGAATGGATAGCACATGTGATAGGTGAGCACACATGTACAGATGAATGTAACTTGAAGTGATGATATTCCTGCAAATTAGTAAGTATTTTGATGTTAATCTCTGCTACTACTCTTCTAAACCTAAAATGCCCACCTTAGTCAGAAAACACGGTGTCAAATGGGCATCCCATTGCCCAAAGATGCTCAGCTCTTTCTTCAGTAACAGTAAAGTTAGTTAACCTGACAAGAGGTAAGCAGTTGGTTAAAATGGTTTTCTCATCATGTAATACTTTGCCAGAGGATCTGTCACAAGTACAGTCTGGTCAGATCTGGTCTGCTCTGAACAAATTTAGAAAAGCCCCCAAAATCCCAGCAGCCTTGTTTTCCTCAGTTCACTTCACAAGAGAATCTGTTACCAAGTTCTGAGCACTCAGTTTTTGTTTCCAGCAAAGCATCACTTCTGTATGGGCCTTCTGGAGAGAAACAGATTTTCCAGGAAATCCTTGAGGGGAAAATAAAAAAGACATCAGCAGCTGCTTCTTTCCTAGCACCCTGCTGGATACTATGGTTAGATAATGTTACACAGCAGAGCAAAGAAATGTCCTCAACGTGCCCAGTATACGTACAACCTCAAGCACTTTCCTGCTATTATCCCTGGACTTTACACTGCTGTGGAACCTACATCCACATCAATAGGTGGGTTCCGGGTGGCACAGATGATTGTGTTGGTGGTACACTAACCACAAACAATGGGTTTAACAGGGATTTCTTCCTCTTAAAAAAATACATGTGGAACACAATACCCTACTCCCAAAATTAAAAGTCTGTCAATGAACCCAATGGGCTGTGTAGTACCTACAGTTGTACAGGATTTCTGTTACCAGCAGAAAACTAAACCCATCTGAACTGCAACAAGTAGGCTGAGGCTCAGAGTTTGTGGTTAGAGCCTGGCACAAACACGAGGGAAGCCCTTCCACATGGCATATGACAAGCAAAAACACAGGAAGACTTCTCCTTTTCCAAACAGAAAAGCACTAAAGATCACCTATGTATCTTCATACAACTAAAGGAAATCACAAGTTTAGCTATTAAGAAAGCTCAATACCACAAGCATTTAAAAGATCACAGCAAAACGGTATTAAAGATATCACTTTTTTTAAGAAAGCTATCAGATCTTAACCTCCATGGTTAAAAACATCTGCAAACATGCAACTTTACACAAAAACCAAAACAACCCACTTCAGAAAAACCTCCTCTTACACAAAAGCTTGTCTTTTTTAACTTGAATTACTATGTTGCTTAGGAGCTCTCAAAGTACTTGGAAGAAAGGCATAAATTCATCTCTATTTTTAAATGATGAGTCAACAAAAGTAAGGAATAAACAAACCAGTGCAGTTTACAGCTAAGTGCAGTTTCAAGGTTGAGTTTACCCATATCTGTGAAAAAGCAGAAAATAGAGACTTTAAAGCCTAATCTCTCCCTGTTGTAATACTGGTTCTCCCTTGTACCACATCTTTACCAGGAAGACAAGAAAAGCTTCCCAAAAGGCCACACAATTTATTGCTCTGCCAACCAGAAAAGGAGAGCTTTTGGGATTGCCTCAACCAGAAGAGCTGTCAGAAAGCATCATCCACATAAAGCAGAGAGCTCACAGATGTAGGTTTCCGGGTACAGATAAAGTTGGCTTGATTCAAGCATACAGGACAAAAATTCACAGCCTCCCATCCCCAGCTCCTCCATCCTACTGCATTTTCCCCTCTCTGCAGCTGTTTTCCCTGACTGTAAAATGGAGAGAGTGCCAGAAAGTTGTTTGAGATATTACAACTGTCGGACTCCAAATACAACTAATAGCTATTCTTTCCATGCCTAGCAGAACTGCCACCAGTTACCCAAATATTTCCTGCTGGGCTCAGCCCATGTAGAGGCCACCCTGGGACAGCAGCAGTTACATAAGGAACAGGCGGCAGGCAGGAAGTGATGGCCAAGTGTTGTGTTTCAGCATGTGCCCTGGCATTACAGTTTGCACTTCGCTTAAGCATTAAAAGCACTGGTGGCACCTAGAATCACAGCAAGTTTCTAAACCTGCAGGCCAAGTGGTTTTGCTGTTTCAAGGGCAGATAACCTTCAACATCCCGCTGTCTCGCTCCCCTGGGTTCATATCTGTAGGGCTTCCCCCTTCGCTATATGGTCAACATGTGTTCCTCTTCTGTGCTTAAGCAGGCTTTATTTCCTGTAGTCCAGTGCCCAATAATTAAAAACTCATTTCAGTTTTATTTTGGGAAGAAACACTTACCACCATAATCTGTTTTTATGGGTATTATCTTATCGCAACTGCTCTAATTTCCATTAGTGCTTGTTATTCCACTGACAGATTAAGCAAACACTCCCCTGGCTGTGGCAGGGCTGAAGGAAGACAGCATGACCCTGTCTTACCTTTTTCACACACTTCTCTGCAGCAAGGCTGCAGAAAAGAAAGACTAAGTGCTAGTTTCCTCCTTACTGAAACCTTCTTCCAGACATGGTGTCATGGTCTGAACCCAGGAGACATACATCTGCTTTAGATCACAATATTGGTGTCTTCTTACTCCTGGAACCACTGTTTTCTTTTAAATTCTCCTAGAACATAAACCAAACAGTCCATATGCATTTGTGTAAAACAGATCAAAACCTGACTGATATCCCACATTTGCACAGAAATGTAACTAGTGCTAAGTAGCATGACTACAGTAAAACAGTAAATCTTAAGAAAAAAACAACCAACCAGCCACCAAACTATCAGAAGCCAGTTATCTTCTTCAAAAGGTGAACAACATACACGTTATCCTCAGCACTCAGAAAGTTTAAAGACCTGATGGTGTCTTTTGAATGAAGAAACTCTAAGGCAAGGAAATACATTCAGTTTTTAGAAATACTCATTTCTGACACATCACAGGCTCCTACAGTAGTATTTTTCCCCTGAAGCAGGTAGTTTAGGGAGTAGGAATTCTGAACATCTCCTTTCCTGGAAACAAGCAAGAAAATGGCCCACCAATATCACTGCAGAGACCCAGCCTACACCTTGGAAAGTCATTAGCCCATTAAAAGAGACATCTTCCAGGTAAAAATACATGAAGAACTTGGGGATGGACAGCAACATTTGTGAGCAGGATTTAATTACAGACTGGCCACAAGACTGTTCTCCTTTCAGCACTTGTTCCTTAAAACAGGCTTCAAACATCAGGGCTGTTCGAGAATGAAAGATGCAAACCCAGAGGCACCAGGCTGAAAGGCTTCTCAAGAAGTCACCCTGACAGACTGCTATGGGAATAATTCAGTGTGTCCTTCACAACCTAAGGCATCAACATTTCTCTAACCTATTATTAAGATAACTACAATCACTAGTATTGCCACCACCTCAACAGGCAGTGTGCTTCTGTGCTCAATGCTCTTTAAAAATTAGTATGTTCTTTCCTGTTAGTATTAATTCAGGCCTTAGTGCAAGATAAGGCAGTAATTTCTGTCTCTGCACTAAAAACAAGACAACTGATCAGTCATCATCTTAACTTAGCTCACCTGGAAAATTGTTCTATTCATCTCTAAATTGCTTTCAGAAGACAAAAGAAGGTGTTGGGTTGGGTTGCTTTGTTTTGTTTTTCCACAGACCACAAGGATTAGATCATAGTTTTAGCACAGTTCTCACTCTGCAATATAAACCCATCTTAAAATGTGGGAGCCAAAATGGTGTGCATGACTTACTAGTATGGAGTATTACAAAATATCTGCATAGGACGCTTCTATTACTATATCATTACAGATTTGGTAGGGTTTTTGCAACAACCGCACTCAATTTCTGATACATTCCAAAATCCTAGATTCCCTCTATTTAACTTTTTGATCCAGCAAGTACTCTGCGCTTTTCTTTTGGGAGAAGTTAAATAAGGCTTTGGTTGTTCTGTCTGACACAAACACAACCCTGCATCTGCAATACAGGTGCTTTCTCTCTGCATCCCAAACTGCTGGCACAGAGGCAGAACAAACTCCTCCAGGACCCCATTCACCACCACAGCCTACTACTTAGCATGTATTTGTCACTTAACAAACCTACTGCATTACTGTTCAAGCCTGAACACAGATCCATACTCAGCATCACATAACCAAAATGTGCTCCCTCACTCAGGCTGGACTCTAAAACATCCATTGAATCAGCCAAATTATTTTTTTTTCCCATGAGGTTGTTCCTTATAAATCCACACCACTCATTTCCTGTTGCCTAAGAGATGCTTATAAAGCCTTTAGGGATTTATTCTAGTACTTCACTATACACTAGTAAATACTAGTAAATACTGAAGCATTTCTCCATTTTCTAATTTTTCTTCCTTATTCTTTTCCTTTGACTTGACCCCTTTACACTTAGTGTTAACTTTAATGTGTGTAGAATTATAACCAGGAGTTTGTGCGTTTTGGTTTTTTACCCCTAGAGAGCCAAAAGAACAGCAAACCTTTTCAGTCTGTATGTCAGTTACTGAGGTACTGTTTACTCACTTCCCTCATTAGATTTCAGATCAATACTTCCTTTTTCACATCTAATACTCTATTTGCAGAACATTTTCTTAAGCCTTTGTGTGGATCTTGTTCACTGTAACACAATTCTTACACCAAAGGTGAGCTAGACAAGCAGTAAAATCTTTATTGTCCCTTCAGTTTTAGACAACTCAGTTTAGTAGATGGTTTTAGCATCAGCAAAAAAGATGAAGATAATGAATCTCAGGATCTCTTTAAAATCCAGGTCTGGCATGAGAAAGAAAAATGTTAGGGCCTTTTAAATATACAACCCATTAGTGGGAAGAATTCAGCATAAACTGACAGCATGACTTTACCTTTTAGAGCGTTAGCATACAGTGGACTATTTGTTGAAGTCTGAGCTCACACTGAGTTGAAGTTACCACAAGGAAAAATAAGTGACTGTCAAAATGTACCCAAACTCTGTTAAAATTCAAAGCAAAGTTTCAATTAGAAAAGTTAAAGCTATCTTTTATAAATGTAGAAACTTACTAGTGAAATGGAACTTGTATCTGCCAAAGAGAGCCAGGAGAGCCAGTGGTATTCCATGTGTCCACCATGCACCAAAAAAGCCTTACAGATGCTGAAGGACTCAATTTGGAAATCAAATCAGTAACAGAGGTGAATCAAGCAGCCCTGCTATCAGATCAAGTGCACTGGACCAGGTTTAGTTCTCTAATACGCAGTTAGCATATGTTTGAGCTGTGTAGTTAGAGAAGTCTTTGAGCTATTATTATGCCTTACAGACGTGTAGCTCTTATCAGCTGAGCCTTGTACTTCTCCTTTCTAGGCAAGCTAGGGGAAGAGCAACCCTGCTGCTTCCTCATCAGTGTAAAGTACTGCTGTCACACTGTCTGCAGCTAGTTTTTAAACTACCCTGAGGGATACCCAGACCTCCAAAAGCTCAGCAAACACATGGAAAATGCTCCTTCCTGAATTGCCCAGGAACAGAAAGATGTACCAGTGGCTCCTACAGTCTATAAACTGCAACTAGCTCGTTAGTGTCTGCTGCTTACAGCAGCTCTCACCACATTCTCATTTAGGTCCTCCACTTTTTGCTTCTCATCTGGACCCTGGAAGAAATCTGGATGCACACAGATTCCAAGCATGCCCCTTGTGAGTTACATCCTCAGGTATGAGAAATGCCACTTACATCAGGGCTTTGACAGAGTGCTCAGATCCTGCCGCAACATGGTAACTCTGCCAGAACCATCCTGCCGCCTCTATAAATCCCAGTATTTCACAGACTAACAGTGGAATCTGAAATAAGATTCACTTCTGAAGCACAAGCTGGTGGTCTTGAAGTTTTGTTTCAGAGTGTTGCCTTCGGTTGGCTGACCACACAAGCAAGGAGCACAGGCACAGTTGTACCACTGTAGATGCCAAGCATTCAGTAAAGACAGTAAATGCTAATGCCAGAACAAAATACAAGACCATTTTCACAAGTACAGCAGCGTACCCCCACAGACCCAGTTTTACATGGATTGTGTCTAGCACAAAACAGCCACTTCTTCACAGTAGACACATTTATTCTTGGCAAAAGATTACATGGTGGGTCAGATCTCTCAGAGACACTCTGGCATCTTCAAGAAAGGTCAAGAACTTTCTCCCTCATAAGACTTACTGAGAAACACAAATTAAAGGACTTCTCTCCTATTCAATAGCACGGATTCAGATATTCTGCCAAGATCTGAACATTTTTACCATGTTTTTTTGCAACACAGCCTGGGACTCAAAAGCATTCTTGAACATGAAGGCTCATATAAATTTCCCAAATTCAAGTCAGAAAGATTTTCCAATCACTATCTACATCTCAGCCAGCAGAAATATGAAAATCTGACAATTAAAAGAAGGGGCATTACCCAGTATATTCCCCCCCACGTACACATCCCGAGAGCTGCATCAGAATTTGGTTTGTAATAATTCCTTCACAAGACAGTTGATCTTCAGTGATCTAGGAAGTTGTGGATAAACCTCGAGAGCTGAGAATGGGTTTGGTGCATATTCTCATTTCTCCCCAGGGAATCTTGATCTTCAGAGGAATATTAACATAAAGTATGTAAAATATTTTGCAGACTGTTTATAACCTAATGACTCCAAAAGCAACCTTAAATGCCATTCTGAAGTTAGCCATGTTCAGCAATTCCAGCAGAAGGAGAATGCTAGAGCCTCTCAGGCAGACCACTTCTATCACTCTTCCTTCAGCTTTGTTCAAGTGATTTCAGTTAACACAGTTATACTGATATCAGCAAAACACTGCTTGGAATCAAGCTGACATAAAACTCACAGCTGCATTATTAACTAGTAAAATCATTCCAAGGACTTGTGTTTGGAGATGTCTGTCCACACATACAGCCAACTCTGAAAATCCAGCTTCAGTTCTTACTTAGTGTTCAGTTCTTACTTAAACATTACTTAATGGTTAAAACTAGTGTTCTTCTGGAAAATTCATTTTGAAACAAATACTCTAATCCCTCATTCAAAGACAAACGTGAAAAGCATATGGTTCCCACTGGCTATGCTTATTGTAAATCATGTTACCTTTCTGGAAACTCAGTATGTGTTTGCTAAATGAAAACAAAACATCACTTACAGCCTCACAATTTGAATTTAGGAAGCCAGATGCTGCAGGAGTTAAGCTTTACTTTGCCATGTTAGTTTACCCACTCATACATCTTGAAGGTTAAAAAAAGTATGTAAGTAGGAAAGAGGGTTACAATCTGTGAAGTTAATATTTGTGTTAAAAATACTCACGAAAAAATCTAGCTGCTTGCTTTCCAGAAGCCACTATTTGGTCTCTTCTATTTTTCTAATTAGGAGAGGCCTTTGCAGAATTATAAATAAAACACTGGAAGCTCCATGTGACTTTCCAATATGTACATTTTCAACAGCCAAGTGACTTACCCTAGCCCATCCCCACTGTTTGCATACCAAGGCAGCATTTGCCAAGTTTCAAGTAGAGAATATTTAAATTAAATATGTAAAAACAAGAAGATAAAAATTTTGTTACTATAATTTGATCAGAGATACACCTCATAAGAAGAGTTAAACCATGGATGGAAGCAAGACTAAAATAAGAAAGATCATGTGTTTTGCCATCAGTTTACAAGGAATGTCATTATGTCAGCATAGAAGAGGTGGGAAATGGCAAGAATGCCAACATTAGCTTCTGAGTTTTTGAGAGTAGAGTACGTAGCCATTTCATTTCTAAACATTCCAAGACAGAAGATACTCTTCACTCACTGAACAAACAAGCAGACCTAACCCAAAAAGTGGAAGAGAGGAGTTAAGAAAACATCTGAACATCTTATTCCTCCAGGGCTACTGGCAGATTCAGCAGATGTGAGGATTTTCCTGTCCGCTACTTTCCTTGTTGCTTTCATTCCCACTACACTATCCAAACATCTGAGAGCCCAACGTGAGTGGCTCCCAATCTATGCACCACATCCAAAAACCTTTTGGAGATGACCTGAAACCAGGGCCTCCAGCCTTCTGAAGGGTGGGACTCCTGGGCACATCTACAATGAGCAATTCAGCAGGTAATTCTGAGCCATGAGGAGACAGTGAGCAAGGCTGAAGCAAATGTACTGGCACAAGAAGAAGGATCGCCTACCTGAGGAAAAAGCAGTGGACAAAGTACAGAACTGGCCGCAGGTGAACAAGTAAAGCAGCCCAACAAGGAAGACAATAAAGTCACCTGCCACATAACATCAAGACTGTCATGTTAGACTGAATGCCCCAAAGTGGAAGTTGGACATGTATTCTTCCCAGGACACCAACGTATCTCTTTCCCAGTCTGAGCTGCAGCACAACATTCATTCCTACTGACCTCACTTTTCCTCTTGGATCAGGAACACACCCACAGTACTATCTTGATCAATGCAATCACAAAAGGTCCTTCATTGGATGCAGTAGCTCAAAGCACATCTGGCAGCATTACAAAACCCCACACAGGGACACCCTGAAATTCTCATGTTAGATTTAACGTACATCAACTCTTACTAATATTTAAATACTCCTTTGACACCAGGAGTGGAGGTGGCTGTGGGCTGGTGACAACCTGCAGCTTTGCTCCATGCAACCAGCAGTCTTTGCCATGAAAAGCGTAGCATCATGACTTAATTCAAGACACTGCACAAACACCAAAGGGGCCTGAAAAGCCTGCCTGGCCCTCCTGAAAGGTGTTCTCTGGTCCTACTTGCAGCCTAGAAAGCCAGGGGAAAGAGGTTCTATCTTTATTCTTTGCAGCCTTGTTCAGGCACACTCAAAGCCTGCATGCCTCCTAAGTTGATGGCTACTTCCTGTTGACAAATATGCTCTTCTGCAATCTATTTCATCAATTTTCAAAACAATAGATAACACATGTTTTCACATTAGCCAGGTTTTTTTGCAAGAGAAATAACAGCCTTTTTGTAACACTCCAAAGAACTCGTGGTCCAGTCTCAAACTGCGATGGACTACATGTTTGGCAAAGTCACTGTTTTCTATTCTTTGATTTTCCATCAGCAAATTAAGAGTAAAACTTGCCAAGAGTCAGAGTCCTTAGTGGTTATAGATAACTTCTATTACTTTACACTATGCAAAAGATTTTACTTGGGTTTTTTTTCATGCTAGTTCAATATATTACTGTTTGTATATATTGAAAAGAATCAGAACTCATTATTCCTACGTTAAAGATCACAGGTTTAAGAAACAAACATCCTGTGATCTAGTTATTTGCTTGCAATGAGGGAAAACCAATACAAATCCATCCTGTTTGTCAAAACCAGCAATTGTTGATGATGACCATAATTTCAGGGTGAATCTTCAGAGAATTATCATTAAAAAGCGGCACCTTCTTTTTATTTACCCCTTCCCTTGACCAAATATACATGTGTGTGTATAGATACATAAATAAAAGCAAGATAATATTTTATTTTACTCTTCCACAATAACAAGGAGACTGAAAGCATAATTCGCTCTAGTAATTCTCTGTAAAGGAAGATTTCATTAACTATAGTAAGTAAACACCAGATTTAAGTTTTCCCTTGAAACTTGCCAATCTTGTCATGACTAAGCTTGAAAAGAAAAAAATTTCCTTTGTACTTCAGTAACTTTCCTCTTTTAGTCTCCAGAAAAAGATGGATGAGACTTTAGAAAGATTCCTAGCCATGCACCACTTCTGGCTGAAATCACTGTTACAAGCCAAAAAGCAATCAGAGACTTAAAATACGGGCAGAAATTGTTTAGTGGTTGGTATTCATTTGCTAAGCCAGAACTTAATACTGCCTTTATAAAGCAAATCAGCATCCAAAGAGAGGCAGAAATATGCACTCAATGCTTCTGACATACTTTATTGTAACAGAATATTCTAAGTAGGAAGCCATAAATATATTGCTAACAGTCTCTCAGATAACCAGCAAAAAGGCAGCCGTAAGCACCATCAGGAATGAAAACTAATGATCTCAATTTCTCCCAAAGCGCCAAGAACTCAGACCTACACGACTGAGGACTCTGTAAAGAGTATTACACATATGAAAACATATTTAAGACCCACAGGACTGGAATCCCTCTAACAAAGTGCCACTGTGATAACTCACATTATCAAGTTCTTCTTTTCATGTCATTAAATATCTTTTATTTCCTGTCTCCACACCTCACAAACCACTTTTTGTAACTCTGAATACTGACAAAAAGTCACCAACAATCTCCTACTGCATGAGATGCATGGGATACTATGCAACAGCCTTCAGGGTAGGGAAGCCAACCCAGATCCTAATTTCTCAACTCAGAAGCACAAAGAAAGAGAACATTTGTACCGGCTTTCACATCTCTCTTCTTCACATCTTGACATCTCTGCTAACAGATTCTAACAACCAGGACATCAGAATTCATACTTCAGTATCTTCACCTTCTTTCCTGAAGGACTCTAGCTATGGATTCCCGATTTGCTGCCAAGCTATTCCCTGAAACAAGCCAGAAAGCGCCCAGGAAAACAGTCAGGAAAATGTTGGAAGTAAGAGGCGGTTGCAGACAGAGCCCAGCACACAGGAGATCAGCCCCTGACTGCGGGGGTTTGCAAGGCATTCCATGTCTCAACACACCTCAAAGAGATTGTAAGGATTTCCCGACTTTAGAATAACAAATCAACAAGGAGGAACTGCGTAGCTGCAAAAGCCCACACAGATGAATGGAACCATTTCAAGCTCTCTACAGACTGGGGGAATGTACAGTCCAATAAGTATTAGATTTTACTCTAAACTTAAGTCTATGATTCTTGACCATAAACCAAGATCAGAGGTCAGATTTGGAAGTGCAGCTTTATACAAAGATCCTGACAAATGCTAGAAGAAACAAGGGAAAAAAAAAAACCCAACCAGCCAAGCAATGATCATTCCTTAGAAGAGCAGCTGCCTGGAAGAATTTGAGAGGTACTTTGTCCAACAGCGTTTCAGTCGCCATTCAAAACATTCTCACATTGCATTTCCAATTTCAAAATCTCTTTCCCTTCAAAGTGTCTGTCCTCCTATACTTTCTCCAAAGGCTCTTGCAACTTAAAAGTCATAGGAAAGCACACCGAAACCACCAGATTTGACTGCTGCCAACACTGCTATGCTAGATAAGGTCACCTTTCTGCATTACTTCTTATGCGGCAACTCCTCTGAGAAGATGTTACCTTTCCTCCTAAAGCACTATGTATGATGACAAGCAAATACAGATACTAAGACAAATCAAACAGAATTTTCTGTTACAGAAAAAACTGGTTTTGGTCCTTATTGTCCACTTGAATCCATAATTCCGAATAGCAAAAGCTCAGAGTTTAGTTTAAGCAATTAAATGTAAATCCTGATGAAGGGCATTAAGGAGTTTAAAAATGCCCATTACCACTTTGGGCTAGATTAGAACTGGTGACCTAATGATGTGACACTTGACAGTTCTTCAACTATCTGTGATTGAGAGATGTGCATCAGCAAATACTTAAACCCCAGGAGACAAAACTTCCTGGGAAGAGAAAATGTTAGATAAATGAAAACTTCAGAAAGCATAGAAAAGATTCTAGATTTGTGCAATTTTAACAATCAAGAAAATACAAACAACAGTCACCAGATTCCTACGAGTTTCTGGAAAATCCTTATTTTACAAATACATAACACACAACTTTGTATCAAAAGCCAGTACTGGCAAAGCTCAGCATTCACAACCAGACCAGGGTAAACATAGCAAGGCCCAGGAATCTCCCTCATGGCTTTTGAAATGCACCAACTAAAAATCAAGACACATTCTGTATCAAAATGTACAAATAATCTCACTTTGTGTCAATGTATTAAAGAAATAAATAAGACTTTCACAGTCTGTTCAACTGCATCACACCAAATACGCAGAGTGTGGTATAACATCTATCCTACCAGTGCTATTATTAAGGCTCTTTGTAATCCATGCTAGAGGACTGCAATATCCTGGTGCCATGCCTGCAGAGGTTATGTGCAAGTCCCAGTGAGGCAAGTCCATTTCTCACCTGGTTTCAAAGAGGCATCAGCTGAAAGCAGCCATCAAGTTTCCTCTTGAAATGAAGCATCCTCCAATATTTTATTAGGTTGTAAAAGTTTCACAATGGTACATCTGCCAGTGAGGCAGATGGAGCCAAAAGCACAATTAACTCCCATCAGAGGGTAGATCCTGTTTAATGTTTTTAAAGTAGTACTGTGTACATGCAGGTGCTCCATTTCATTGGAGGGTTTCCACACAGAGAAATGCCATGATCAATAGCAATACCTTTAACCACCCTGATGAATAATAATACTCCCTCCAATAGCCATCAGCCCCTCTCCCTGCACATGTAAGTCAAGTCAACCACAACTGTGACCAATCCTACAAAATGGCTCTTGAGAAAAAGCATCTGTACAAACAGCTCTCTGCCTGCCTAGGGGATGCAAGTCATTTTGCTGGATTTGTTTTGAAGCTACAGATGTACTTCAGATGCCCTATGCTTATTCAAGCACCCTGAATAAACCAGCCAAAAATCTTATGCCATCCACATGAAGATAGTCACGTTCTCCAGCTTGCATCCAAGACATGTGCAATTTTGGGCTTGCCAAGAAAAGTAGCTTATCATCATTAATTTTAACAGTACCATACACAGCATTAAAATAGCTTCAAGAAAGGAAAGAAAAATGTAATATAAATTACCAAGGCAGGTGATAAATCTTTTGAAAGCATCCAAAAAGATCACAGTAAAAGCTTGTAAAGGTGAGCAACCTGGTTTCATAAACATGTTTCTGATTAACCCTTTTGCAGCTTCTAAAAGATATGATCTCTGTTGGTGTTAAGCATGTCTGCCAGAGCTTGCCAAGGAAAGCATGAGCAAGCAGCTTCAAAGGCAGAATGACGTACCTATAGCAGTAAACCCTAATCCTCTCTGTGCAAACCACGCAACTGAACTTAGTCATAGCAAATGGGATTAGAAATTCTAAAACAAAACAAGGGGTTGAAGGAATTAGCAGTCATCCTGAGATCCTGTTGAAAATATTGAGCAACATTTAAAAACCAGCTGTTGTCAGGGTTGATAAAGAGGAAAGTAAAACAAACATCTTGCACAGGAAACCTTTAGCAGATGGGGACAGGAATAGGGTATCTAGGTTAGCCTAAAATGGTACACACTGACCCTAGATGGTGGCTTGGCAAAGAGCAGAAGTGTCAGAGAGCACCCCAGCCATCACCTTTAGAAATTCAAGTGCACAGACCCCTAGCAAAAAGTTTCTATGATTTGACCATAGGAACATGGCATTGATTGAAGCAGATGGTGCTCTGACCATCAGAGTGATTGCTTATGTGCCATATACTGGAGCAGAGGGAGAGCCTCTGGGAAGTGTTCTGGGAAGCATGGCATTATTCTCTCCACAGTTTATGATGACAGGCAAACACACGTACACAAGAACGTAGCAACTGCTCAAGTGACTGACTTTGTCATATAAAGCACACAGCAGAAATGCAGAGGTCAGGATTTCTGAGGCAATTCTCCAAGGAGACATTTAATGTGACTTTCTGAAGTTCCCCACGTTTCTTGCACTGTAACTTCCTGGACAACAGGACTGCCTATTTTCCAGTGACCAGACCTAACCCAAATTAGGTATTTACACAACCTATGTGAAATTCAGGTTTTGATGGATGTGTGTTTTCATTTTAGGACAAGAGCTGATTTTCTAACTCAAGACAATCTTTCAATAATAAATCATGTCTGCACGTAGGGTCAGGAAGCCTAAAGAGATCTTAAAACAACAATTAGTGTGAGTTTCCCTGGCCTTTTCACTGCCAAAGAAGCTTCATTAGCAAGTACCAAGTATTCAACTCCTGATCATTTCAACAGATAAAATAAAGAGAACACAAAGACCTGTATGAGGAAAAGGAAAGAAGTAGCAGGAACAAAGGAGACAAGCATGGAGAGAAAAGAATACCTTGTGAAAAAAAAAAGCACAGGCATGACCTAGGTGCTGATGAAACCTGCTCCCGATCGATATGGAACGTGACCATAAGGTACAAGCCCACAGTTCAGTGACAGAGAGCATATTCTCCTTTTGATTATTCTCCAGTGTCAATGGAAACCCACCGGGGCTTGAACAGATACCGAGTCTTTGAGAGATGAATGTCTAACCTAGCACACAGGCCATGAATGAAAGCAGGAGTTTCCACCCCTCCTCCCCAGGACTATCACTTCCATTTAATGAAGTCTCAGTGGTCAGGTTTCAGTGACTTCACTCTACTTTCTGCCCAGACAGAAGGCTCTTCTTTCCTTTAGAAAGGCTTCCATACCTCCCTCCCATCAAAATGAGAAGGAAACAGAATAAGATAGATACTAGGTGCCGTAAGTTTCCAAGCAGTACGGCACAGGGCTGTCCAAATTTTTGGCAAGAGCAGAATGGCTGTGTTATCTTTCATTTACCATTGACACTGTCATGCGAGTCTTCTCCCTTGCAGCCTCACAGATTCCAGCAGAGCCCTCCAGAAGAGTGACCTTGCAGCAATACTCAACCGCACGCTATTACCAGGTAGTTCCCAAACCAAAGGTTATGGCAGTTTTGAGTGGCGAAGACTGGAAACTGCTTATTTCAAATCTCTGCAAGGGAAGCACAAAGACACTTGAGGATCACATTGTAGAACTCTCCTGAAATCTGAAAGGTAACCAATCTGGTTACAGATCCAGAGAAACTAGGCAAGAGATTTAGCTTCCACCATCAGAAGCCCCCTGATCAACTAGCAGAGCCTCTTTGCTATGCTTGGACAAAAAATTAAAAGGGAAGTCTGGGCATTTCACACTCTGCACAGCCTCCTGAAAGATGAAAGCAAAGAGGGGTTTTTTTTGTTTAAGTACTTGCTTGGAAGTTCAGGGGGGAAATAAAAAAAGCTCTCTTAGTTTTCTTTCTGTATTTAGGCAGAGGCTGTCTCAGTATTTCCAGTGTTGCGAAACAGAAGACAGAAGAAAACAAATCTACTTTGACAGAGAAGTGCCAACCAGAAAAAAGCCACTAAAGCTTGTATAAAAACATGCATCATGTCCCTAAAAACAGATGCACCTATCAAAGCATTGTTTAAAGCTTGCCCAAGTTGAGAGTCTAACTGAACTCTCTGTACTTGCTGTTAAGAACAATTTTAATCAAAGTAACAACCAGGATTCAACCCAAGAAAGAAATAATGAACTTGGCTTTAACTGGCTTGCAAGAAACCCAATTTGCAAATGCTACCCTCAGCCAGCTATTGAATATACAAGTTGATAGAGCCCAGAAGGCACTGTGATGAGTGACTTAAGTGGAGGCACCCTACACCCACTAACATTCCTGCTGAATGAATGTGAAATCTGCAAGAATTGCTTTTATTTATCTTACTAAAAGCGTTTCTTGGAAGGGCTGGAAAAATTTATTTCAGATGGATTTTTCAGCTGAGAACAAAGTTGTATTTATTGTAATTATGCACTCTCCAGTGTGGCCTGCCTTGCTGAGAAAGAACATTAAATTCAGCTGCACACAAACTCACGGAAGTGACCTTTTGAATGAAAATGCTGCAGCAAGAGACTTGCAGAGCATTCTCACTAAATAATAACCTACTGTCTATGACTTGCAGATTAGTGTTCAGACCACTGATTTCAGCTGCTACTTACACAGGCACAAGTCCACATGAGGTCAGTCAGCTGAGAATAAATTGTGTTTGCTATGAACTACAATATGGAGAACTGTACTTGGGAAACTATTCATAGTCTCCAGTCCAATATGGTTTTATGAGCTTTTATTAACCAGAGTGGAGCAGCATAACCTTGCAAGGTATCTTTTCTGCAGGACACCCACTGTCTCAAGTAAGAGGATCAAAGGACTTACTGACACAAACTGGACAAGCTCTCACTTAAAGGTATAAATGAACACCCACCACCCATGCAGAAGTACCCTGCTCTTTCTTTGCAGAAGAGCATGAGGATTATCTGAAACTCTTCTGCTGTACAGAAAGTCCAAGCACTTGATGACAGAGGCAGGTTAGCAGTAAAGAATCAGGAAGTCAAACTAGAGGGTTCATTTAGTCACCTAAACGAAAGGTGCAATGTAAAATAGCAAGAGATGCAAGACACATGCTTGTTTGGAAACAGAGGATGTCTTTTTAGCTTGCAAATATAAAATGTTCTCTTTACACGCATAAGATTATCTTACTCTTTGCAGAAAGGCTGGGTATCAAAAAGCACCCTATCCTATAAAGAAAGGACATCTCAGGACAGATGTCTGAGTCTTCCCAGGAGCTGGATTGCTGGGTAGTCAAATTCCCCTGCTGCCAAAGAAAGCCAGGCAAGCTTGTGTGCCGACATCCACATCTCAGAGCAACTGGAAGCCACGCACTCTGCCTGCCCACCCCAGCACCATCCTGCATGGACAGAACCCGCTGACAGCCTGCTCTGGGCTCCCTCTCCCCCTTCACTCTCCAAGGCACGCATGGCTAGGTCTTATGGTTCATGGCCATCTACAGATTTTGGTATGTAGTTCAAAAGTCTAGAAAAGAGACTACCTTGTTTTCTATGCATCTGAGGGGTTTTCAAGCCGAAATGCAGCTACCAAAATAGTTTGTGCTGCCAGTTTGGGTTCTGTACTACCTTTTCAGATTCTGTGTTTGCATTTCTGCAAGCTCGCTCTCATCTCACAGCTCTGCTCACTGAACCTGCTGGTTTAGTCCTAAATCTGCATCTCTGTGTGCTGTTGCCTCCAAGGGGGAATATGATACAAGTTCAACTTCAACTACAGAACCAATTCACTGAGAGTTGCAAAGAAGGAAAAGGTTTTACTTGGACTTCTCATTTTCAATGCAGGAGTCACAGCACATGTGATTTGTGAGCTGCACAAAAGCTTGATCCTTATGTGTTTTCACATGTTGATTATTTACTGTAATGCTTTCCATCCATACAGAAGAACAGTCCCCACTCAAGGACGGAAGAAGAACAATCAAACTGTATCTCAACAATTAGGTAAAGTTTGACCATAGTACTTGAGGGCATTGAAAACCTTTGGACCGAAACCTTGCAGAAGAAAACCAGGAGTTTCTTGGTTAACAATTAATAATTTAGACCCAAAGACTCTCATCCAGACCTCCAGCTGAAGAGGGGAATTACACAGTATTTATACACCTACTACCACACAATGTCCCAGTATTTTGATACAAAATGACAGCTCATAGTACATTCACCGTTTTAATGTCCCCATTTTAGATTAGAAATGTGATATTACTTTCTTAATATCATGTGGTAAGCCAGGACCAGAACTGAAGAGCTCCTGCAAAAAAGTACTCATGTGTCAGAGGAAGGATTCAGGAGCACACCTTGGCTTTTAAAACTCATTACTTTTTACAATATCTATAAATTCACCCTCAAAAAAACAACAATGAAAAAAACCCACGAAACAACCAAAAAAACAAAACCACAACAAACCAACCACAAAAAACCCAACAACTAATCCCAAGAAATTCCATTTGAGAACTGTTTTTTCCCCATCATTTACCTTTGCACTAATCCTTGAGGTTAAACTATCAAGACACTTCATATCCTCAAGAGCCCTAACCACTGCAGAACATGCAAGATGCCTCCTATCAGGAGAAGGAAAAAGCCAACAAACACAGAAGCAGTGTAAGACCTATAAATGAACAAGCTAATGGGTTGAACCAGATAAGAGTGGTATTTTTAAAGCCTATTTTTTTAAAAAGAGATTAGTTAAAAGCATAAACAAGTTTTACCTTGCACCCTGTCCTGAAGGAAAGCAAAGTGCTTCAGAAGTGTTGGCAAGTAGTACCTGTGTGAGAGAAGAGCTCCCACAAAAAGGACAAACAAAATCTAAGGTCATCCATTTAAAAGTCTGTCTCTACCTGTAAAAAGCCACTAGAACGTAAGGTTTTCAGATTTGTAAAATTAACTTTTTCTGTATTAACAGTGTGGTATTGGCTACATCAACAGCAGCAGCTCAGCTAGCCTTCACATTTATACTTATGCGAGCCACATACTTTCATGGACACAGATTCGCCCTACATTTGCTTAGTTCAGGAAGATCAAGGTGCAAGCGGCACAGCACCCAGCCAGGCCACTGTGAATATCTTGTCTAGTGCCATTTTCCTCCCCTGCAGATCTCTGTGTTCTTAATCCAAAGCCAACTTGCTCACTGTTTCCATACACAAATTTAGTCCTGTTTTATTAAGGCACACTGAATATATTCAATCTCTTGGTCAAACTTCTAAAATCGTTTGAGAGCAGAATCATAGCAGCAAGAGTTTTGGTTCCATGCTGCTAGATAATATGACACAGACAAGAAACCATCAGTGCCACTCTTCCTGTTCCCCAAAGTTTATCTGTTCTGTTAGAGGCTGTGAAAAAAGGTTTGTCTGGGCTTTGTCCATGCAAAGAACTCAGCAAGCCCTTACACTTCCTATCAGCCTGAAGTTACATGCCAGCAAAGGTGAAACAAGTCAACAACAGATTTGTCTGGTCCCTTAATCTAAAGTTTTCCTGGCACAACACTTCTCAGTAAATACACAGCATGCTGAAAATAAAGGAGGACTGCTGCTTCAGCTAGGCCAGTCCAGAGAAAGCAGACTACAGGTTTCAGAATTGAAAACAATACTATGAAGAGCACAATCACTCCGGACTTCCTCTTCCTTCATCTTTCATTGCTAGGCTGATCCTCAGACTCCAGTCAAGGGATGGGCCTAAGAGCACAAAAGGAGTCAGAGGAGAAGAAAAGTCCTGACTCTTGCTTCCACAGCCCAATGGCATTCTGGTGGCTTAACATTAATACTCAGCAAGCACAGAGGTACAAGGACAGAGTGGAAAAGCAAGAAACTCAGTAAAACAATGAGCCACAAACAGAACAATATTTAACAATCATTTATATGAGATGCAAGCATTTCTAATGAGACAGGTAGCAAAAAGGAGTAAAACAATGAGATGAAGAGAAAACAATACAGCTAGGAAAAGGAGAGGAAAATAAACCAAGAGTTCTTATTTTTGACACTGCAATTTAAGACAGGCTTTATGAGAGTCCAAGTGCTAAGCATCAGTAAATGGGGACAATCAGCAATGACAGACGTCTGCAAGCTTGTTTTATCTAAGCTTCAGATCACAGGAGAATGGAGAGTCAAATGCAAACTGTGAAGTTTGCTGCTTCTAAAAAGACAGAAGTCAAAATGACAAGGTAATGTGAAGACAATGCAATACACATGCAACCCTCCTCCTCCTCTTCAGCATTCTCTATTTGAAAAGCAGTCTGCAAAGGAGAAAGGAAAGAAGGAATTCATTATGCAGGAGACCCAGACATGAGTCATGACCCTGCATTCAGGTAGCTGCATTAAATGCTTTCCTAGCACAGAGAAAAGGTCTTTCAGATAGTGTCTGAAGAAAAGTCTTTCCTCCCACCAAGGGGGGAAATATTCCCAAAGCAATTCCAACTGATACACAGGATGAGATGAAGTCAGCCCAGTATCATGGCCTTGAAGACATGCTGCCTTCTTAAAAGGTTTTGTCTAGTCTTTGCCACACCCCTGTACAATGACCACCACCTCCTCCAGTCTTTCCCTTCCCTCTTGGCCCAGACTGACCCCAGCCACTGTTTAACCCTTTCGTTCCACATCAGTCACTCCTAATTCATGTTTAGCTCAGCCAGAAAGCACAAAAAGGTGCTTTTGCAGCAGGTGGCAAATACTGTGGGACTGATTTTCTGCCTACCACCAGTTGGACAGATGTCACAGGGGATATTTTATGCAACAGAATGGCCTGATCTTCTGCTGGAGGTGTAAGACATGCCACTCCCATGCCTTCCTGTTGGCCACCATCCACTACCTGGGATTTAAGCAGGATCCCACATAGAGGTTTTAAAAAAGCCATGCAACTATTGATACAGTATTAAGAAATAAAAGTCTTATTACAAAGAGTCAGGAATACAAAGCTTGGCAAGGGCGAGTACTTCTGCATATTTTACACTCTTTCCGTATCAGGCTTCTGGTGTGACTGCCACAATTACACCGTTGTTTGACTGACAGCATTATCCCAGACTCTCTTGATTGCAAGCTCCAGTTCCATATTAAGCAAAACAAAGTCTCTTGTGGACAAGAGTCCTTGACCTGCTGGTCACACCTGCGTGCTAGGACATGAGAGAAAAGAGTGAATCAGTTCTGCTCACTAAAAAAGCCTCAGAACACCCGGATGTCATGCCATTAATGTCTGAGTTTCCTCCCCATTTCCAACAGGCAACACTCATCTTTTACACAAGGGAAGCTCAAGATGGCTGGTGAGATTCCTGACAAAACACACACTTCATAACTGTTTCTACAGCTTATCAGCCTTTTCCCCTTCAATTTGCTGTACAGCCAGCAGCAGACAAAAAATTAAAGTAAGACTAGTTCTGTAACCAGCAGAGCTCCGTAAAGCTGACCTCCCATTAATTGTTCCACAAGGCTGATTGACTTTGCAGGGCAGTAAACTGTGAGCTCCAATTGAAGCTTTTCCAGAAGCAAGGACATATATCAAGTCACTCAATCACAGAACCATAAATTTCCCAGTGCTTAATAAGCTCACAACTGTAGGCTCTCACTCAGTGACGCTTCTCTGGTTTTTGTTGTTGGGGTTTTTGGTTGGTTGGTTTCTGGTTGTTTTGGTTTTTTTTTTTTTAGGTCTCTGTGCCTGTTATCAGGAATTCTGTTGAAATCTTACGCATCTTAGAGGTCTCTTCCTATCAAATCTGGCTCCAGAATTTCAGCAAATCAGTATCTTAACAAGCTCCCTTAGCCTCAAGCAGAGCAAAGACAGGGTTAGGTTTTGCTTTGATCATGATTCCTCACAGATCATAGCACCATAGAATAGTTAGGGTTGGAAATGACCTTAAGATCATTCAGTTCCAACCCCCCTGCCATAAGCAGGGACACCTCACACTAAACCATGACACACAAGGCTTCATCCAACCTGGCCTTGAACACTGCCAGGAATGGAGCACTCACAACCTCCCTGGCCAACCCATTCCAGTGCCTCACCACCCTCACAGTAAACAATTTCATCCTTAGATCCAATCTAAACCTCCCCTGTTTAAGTTTGAACCCCTTACCCCTTGTCCTGTCAC